>JAVSBS010019485.1:0-29223 GCA_033124195.1 Coracias cyanogaster | reverse complement strand
GACAAGAGTCTGGCCCCATCCTCTTGCCCCCCATGGGCCCTTTAGCTCTTGATCAGCATTGATCAGATCCCCTCTCACCCTTCTCTTCTCCAGCTCAGCAGCCCCAGGGCTCTCAGCCTTTCCTGGGCACAGAGATGCTCCAGGCCACTCAGCATCTTTGTAGCCTCCGCTGGACTCTCTCCAGTAGTTCCTTGTCTCTCTTTAACTGGGGAGGCCAGCACTGGACACAGAACTCCAGAGGTGGGCTCACCAGGGCAGAGCAGAGGGGGAGGATCTGCAGCATCAGATCCTGGTACCCCACGTGGGAAAGCAAGACTTCTTCCTCAAGCAGCATCAAAACTGCAGGTCTGGAAAAAGGGTTCAGTAAGGCACCCCTGTGGCACTATTTTGTGTGGATGGCTTCCTTGCAGCCACCCCACCAAGGCCCCAAACCGCTATCAGTGTGCCCAGCTCCTGGCACCCTGTGCTGGGGCTGTCTGGGGCTCAGGGGCTGGCATGCAGGTGGGCACGTGCTTTGCGACAGACATCTGTGCAAAGATAAAGGCAATAGAAAGGGAAAAAGATGCTGATAGAAACAAACGAGGCTGAGATAATGAAGCAGCATCCAACATTTCCAGCGATGAGTAATAGGCAGGCAGATCAAACAGGCACCCTGTCAGGGGCAGCGAGGGAGCCAGCCGGTCCCTCCCTCTCCCCACATGCTTCTCCCCCCCCCGCCCCGCTCTCTCCCCTCCTCCCTTGCCCTCCTCCCCCTGCATGAATCTTTCATCCAGAATAACATCTTTCTTCATAAGGAGAGAGAGAATTAAATATTTCACAATTCTGCAGTCAATCTTGCAGGGCCCTTCTGTTGACATTTCAAACATATATTTGACACTGCTTTCTCATTCCCTCCTGGTACAGCAGAGAGCTCTGCAGAAAGCCCATCACCCTCTGCAAGCAGGGGATGCTGTGGGCCGTTTAAGCCAATCTAATGGGAAACAAGATGGAGGGAACAGCCCTCAACCACCCTGCATCCCATTCCTGCCATTTCCCCTCCCTTTCTTTCCTTCTTCCTCCCTCTCTGCCTCTCCCTCCCCAGCTCCCCCAGAGCATGGCCAGCCCTTGCGCTGTGTTTGCCCCTTCCTTCCTTCCAGCAAAAGCTGAGTCGTGCCCTTGTTGTGTTCAAGGCAGGACCTAAAAGCCACCAGTTCAGTCAGCACCAATAAAGCACGTCTGAGCCACATCCTGGAGGAATCCTGGCCCCTCTGCCCTGCGGCACCCATGATGGCTCTCCCCGCCTGGGCAGAAAGCACAGGGGCAAGGGAGAGAGGCTGGGGTTTCATTCTGCTGCCAACCTCCACAGGTCAGCTGGCCATTCAAATCTGGAAAGAGGGGGATGAGAACCCTTCTCCCCCAAACCCTTGCGCTGCGCAGGGAGTCTCACTTGCAGCTGGAGCACCAAAGGGTGGGGAACCCTCACCCCCATGCAAGAAACGAGGGAGAAGAAAGGTGGAGGGACACTCCTTCCTCAGCACCAACCTATCCCTCAGACATGTAAGCCACCTTCAGTAGCTTAGAAAGCCCAGCTGCTCCCTGGGATGCGGCCAAAATCTCCTGCATTCCTCTCACATCCCAGGAGGCAAAAACCGGCAGCACGCGGGGTGTTCACAGCAGGGCTGGACAGGGCTGGGTGGCACGTTCCCAGAAGCCAGCGGCAACAGTGTGCCCTGACTGTAGCATGTTGCAGCAGGGCGCTGGGTCCAAGCTGTCACCCTATGTCACACTACCTCTGGTCCCTGAGGCCCCCCTATGTCCCCTCCCAGCCTGCTCTCCAGAGAGGGGGGAAAATGGCAAGAGCATGACTGGTTTCTCCTCTGCGATGCCTTCCAAGCAGGAGCTGAGGACAAGGAGATGCTTTGCAGCAGGAACAGGAGGTAATGTTTCCAGAGCGAATGTCTCACTCCCAAAGCCCCACCTCTGACCCAAGGCATCCACTGCCCTTTCCACTCCTTCTGCTAACACTGGTGAGCCCATCGCCTGGGAATCAGAAGGGATTACGAGGAAGGACCCTGACTGCACTTACTCTCCCGCATGGGGTCCCGGGATGAGGCTTGGCAGCTCGTGGTGCCTGCAGGCTGGTTACTGCTCTGCAGCTGCAAATAGCTGCAGACTGGAGCAAGAAGGAAAGGTCAAGGGTTTTTTGGGAAAGCTGGACAGATTCACAGAAGCTTCTCTTATTTGATGAGGTTTTACTAATTGTTTCTAGGGCCGGTGTGTCAGTTGAACAAATCCCTCCCTTCTTGGGAAGTTCTGTATTTGAAGACACATTTAATCCCCCTCCTAAAATATTTCCCAGTTCCTAATAAAATTACAGAACTGAGATTTTCATCTAGTTCTTTCCCCTCTGACGCAAACTCTTACTGCAACCTTTGAGTCTTCTTTAGCTCAGCAAAGATTGATGTTTGTAGATCAAAAGGAAAGATTTATGATCATCGGTATTTCCCCTAGAAACACCCACGACCCACACAAGCTCACATAAGGATCGAAGTCAAAGCCAGGCAATTGCAGGCCGGAGAGAAGATACCTCTGTTTAAGAGCAAAGGAAACAGAGTAAGAGAGCTGTCTACTGAAAAGCATGTTCTTCTGCCCCGTGGGGCCTTTCAGCCCAGAGCAGAGTTTCTAAAAGCAAAGCTGCTCCCCTGGGGATGCCGGTGGGGACCTTGGGCGGCACCAGGACCCCCCACCCAGCTCCCAGAGATGGTGGGTCCCCAACGGCCACTGCAGGGCCAGCCCAGAGATGGTCCTCACAGCCCCAAAGCCTGGGTGGAGGCCTTGTGGCAAGCACCGCGTGGGAGTGATGGCAGAGCTGGTCCCATTGATTTCTGCTGGCATCAAAGCTCCAGGAAGAGAAAAATGTCTTACACTGCAAGGAAGTATTTTGCAGTGAAGCGTTTATGTGCCAGTTCTCTTCCCCGCTAATTTTTGCTTTGTCAATGCTACTGGAAAGTATTTCTTATGACTGACAAAGCGGTGGAATTTATGAATAGGCAAATTAAGAATAAAGAGGGAAGAAATAAGTCTGTTGATAAAAAAGCTGAATAATTCAGTTGAGGATCAGTTACTTGAGTCGATTCCTCCAGAATTTGAATGAAATCATTTTAACTTAAAGTAAGTTTGTCTTTTGGTTTGAAAACCCCTGAGCCAGAAAGCAACATATTTGCATTTTGCTTTCCAATACATAAACCAAGACTTCATTTTGTAGGCTTTCTTGTTGAATAATCTGCTCTAATTTAATTGGAATTTGAATCCTATAAAAAGCATTTTCTACTTAGTTTTCTACTGATCTCGGGTATTGAGATTTTGTGATCTGAAAAAGCAATACGTCTGGCGTGCTTATTATCATCCTCGGAGGAGCTTCATTGTTTTCACGTTTTCTGCTGAATAATCTGTTGAATCTAAAATGCGGTTTTGACTTAGCTCCTTATTGATATTTTTATTTTAAAATGTGATGATAGGAAGAGCAATTTGTTTGTATTTTCTGCTGGGAAGTGTTTTCTATGGAGTAACAGGGGGGCTGGTTTTGTCAATGTTTACAGGACTAAGTAAATCAACAGAATTACTCAATTAGCTTTACCTGGCCCTAACAGCCAGATATTTAAAGACATTTAAAATGCAGATGGGTGTCTATGGGGCAAGCAAAAATGGTGTAGATACCTCATCTTTCTCAGCTCCTCTCTCTATCTTTAGATGCAAAAATACCTTTATAACTCCAGCCCAAAGTTTGTAATTCTATAGAAAATGGGACAGGTTGGAAAAAATAAGTGACAGTACAGTTTGGGTTTGGTTCTGGCTGCCCAGGCAAAGCCACTTGCTCCCGTCCGGCTTGGACCAAACAATCCCAGGCCACGGGGACAAATCTGCTGGGTCTGCAAAAGGGAATCGAGCTTAGAAAATCCATGTCAGGAGCTGACGTGTGCTACTGGGGCTACAGCTCTCCTGGGAAACAGGCACAGTTCATACATCCAACCCAACTGCGCTGCACCGAGCTCAAGCCCAGGAAAACCACCAAAACTGAAATCAAGCAAATGCATGCACCGAAATCACTGCTGGCCTGGGCCACAGCCCTGCGTGGGGAAAACCAGCCCTGCCTTATCTCACTAAGCCAGGCCCTGCACGAAAACTCTGCCATGGCTTGTAGTGCCTAATTACTGCCAGAGAAAGTACAACCTGGCACATCATTTAATCACAGCAGCAATGACAGGAAATTAAAATAAATCTATGTATGTAGTAATCACTCAGCCCTGGGTTATCAATAATACAAGAGCAGCTTGTGAGAGAGCAGAAGGCTGAGCGAAGCTGTGCCCCACTCCGGTTCCGCCACAGCCCATCGTAATTCAGAGCGGCAGCCAAACACTGCTGCCCGCGAACGGTGGCAGCTCGCTGCTTGGGAACAAAATGGACAGCGGGAGTGCTAGGGGGAATATAGCCTTTTATTCAGTGCATCAACAGGAACAGATTAATATAAGACAGTGATCCTTTGAGCAATGTCTGGGTAAAATATCACCCAGAGGATGGGAAAGCTACATTGACTGTGAAATAATTCCAAAGGGCAATATCATAATTTTGGTATCCCTTCTGTCCCATGGGTGTTATTTCACTGCTCCTGTCATCAAACCGAAGGCAGGCAACACTACAGACCGAGCTCGCTGCGGGTGAGACTGGCAGGCTGGTTTCTGGCAGCCAGGCTGTTGTGCTTATGGGTGCAGCCTGGGTCCCTTCTGCTCCTGTGCTGTGAGATGGGACCAGCGTGGGTTCAGCACGGCCCCGGCAGGCACTGGAGACACACAGTGCCTGCGTCACTGATGGATGACAGGCACCAGCTGGCTTAGCCAGATGCTGAGGGCACTGTGGCACAACCTTCGGCGAGGGAAGAAAAGGCAGATTTGGCTATCTTACAAGCAGCCACAAATCCCCCTGACCTCAGCACTGCTGCTGTTCTGCAGGGCAGAGTGTGATTTCCAGAGTTTAGGAGTTCAATGCCAGCCACTCACACATGCATAATCCCCCACTGAACTACAGGCACCCATGTGCTGGCATGGCTCAGGGGCTTTAGCAGGAGGAGCCTGGGACACACACCACTCTTATCAGATGCGCATCCATGGCAGGCCTGCGCTGAGCCCTCTGATGTGTCTGCGCCGAGGCTGTGCCAGTGAAATCCTCCTCTTACCATAAGCTAGTACAAAGCCATGCAGAGAGCCCCAAAGCTTATGGGTCTGCTTCTTTGTTTGCTTCACCTTCGCTTTTCTATCACCCCACTTGGAAGACCAGCGCTGGCAGTTGCCGAGGGTGAGGGGAGCGACCCTCGCGCTGTGCCTTCCCCTGTGCCCATATGCATCCAGCATGCATCCCGGGCACACAGGCATGCGCACATGTCTGTGTACGGAGCGGTAGCAGCAAGCCTGTGCTCCAGACTTCAGTCAATAAGCAGATGGCTTCCCCAGCACTGTCATTTTACAACATTACAGCTTCTGCTCTGTTCATGTGGTAAACATTTTCTGGCTTATTGCATGAAAAAAAGGTGGCTACTGTGGCTTTGCAAAACTACACATTTCCTACATTTTCTGTTTATGGGATACTTTTGGGGTGGAGGGAGGGAAGGGTATTTCTTTTTTTTTATTTTAATCCTGCAGGACACAGTTTTTTCCCTGGATCCCAGTGGGTTTTTGCTTCTTGTTAGCCTCTTTCCAGATAGTTATAGCTCTGTCACTCTTTGCAGGGAAGCGGGAGATGGAAGGCTCTTAGACATCAAGGGGTTCTGACTGCATGCTGGTAAACATGAGAGCAAGAGGGATTTGTGATGGTATTAGAAACCACAAGATATCTTCAGATGTAAGTGTTCCTGGAGGCAGTGGGTCTAGCTGTTAGCAGAGCAATTAGACCTGGTGTTATTCCCAGCCCTGCCATTGCCCTGCGAGTCACTGTGGAGGAGCCGATGGTGCCCGAATCCCCTCCATCTGTCGGTGCCAGATCCACAGCACACATGGGTCCCTGGAGCCCACCCTCCAGCCAAGCCACTGCTCATTCCCACTGGGGCCTTACAAGCTGGGCCAAAGGGAAAGAGATGATTTGGAGGATATGGCACAGTGCCTTGCTTTACATGTACTGCAATTACCATGCTGGCATTTTCCCTGTGTTCAGAATAAAAATGTCAATAAGGAACAAGTTATTAAACCAGCCAGAGAGTGGAAATGGCAAGAGCTCCCGGTGGCTTGGGGGGCCCAGGCGCTATTGCAAACACAGCCCGTTCCTGCTGTCCCTGGGCTCTGGGGCGCAGGGACAGTACTTGCTGCTCCTGCCCTCCCACCACGGCCACGGCCGAGGCTGGTCCTCTCCTTCAGCACCATGAAATTGACCTGCTTGGGGCTCCCCAGTTCAGTGAAGCACTGAAATACTGGAGCAAGTCCAGCAAGGAGTCATCAGGACTGCTGGGGGCTGGAGCACGTGGCACATGAGAAGTTGGGTTTTCAGCCTCCAGGCAAGATCCTACTGCTCTCCTCTGCTCCTCACTAATCCAAAGGCTGCTCCAATGAATGAAAACATATTTTTCTCTTCTAATGAGACCTTTCTGTCCTTTTTACCTGCCTTTTCCAAGCCTGTTCTTGGTGCCCTGCTGAGCTTTCTGCCTCCACCAGCACCACCTGAGACCCCTTCAGGGAATGCTGTTTCCAAAGGAAGCAAAGCAATTTCCCACTGCTGCTCAACCTCCAGCAAGGCTCTCTGCAAAGGGCACTCCAGGCATTGCAGATGCCAGAGGAGACCCTACAATGCTCCAGGGTGCAGGAGGAGGATGACAAAGGGATAGGGATGCTCACAGCCAGAGGCACCTGTATGTTTTCTTACACAGAGCCTGGCAGGCAGGATGAGGGCAGAGGCTGAGGGCAGGGCTCTGGGTGCCAGCAGCACCTCGCAGAATTTATAGCCCAATCCAAGAAGCTGGGGCAAGTAGGGCACCTGCAGCACCCTCCTGACCAGGGACAGTGAAACGGCCCTGAACACACCTCTACTCTCCTGCACCTACAGTGCCTCCCTCTCCTTGTTTTCAATTATCAAAGCAAAACAACACACACATGCAAAAAAAAACCAAACCAAACCAACCCTCCAGGAATTAATTAATGATTCATGTTGGAGCCTTGGCAAACCTCACTTTGCAGAAGTTCAAAGTAGGAACAATGAGTATTTGGCAAAGCAGAGGCAAGCGGCTTGTGCTTGGCGGCGTGTGGTGCAGAGCGCTGGCAGCATTGCCCGGCACGATGGGGATCGGCACTGCCCAGCCACCCCAGCCCAAACTGCCACATCCTGCCCCAGGGACTGGCCAAGCGAAGGGCCAACCCAACTGTGAATCAATGTGGGGAAGAGGCGTGGGAGAAACGCTGCCAAGTGGAAGGGGCTGTGCGTGCCCAGCCCGTGCCGTCACACATGTGTGCCTTCCCGAAAACCCGGGCCTGAGCAGCTCCACCTCCGTGGCCTGGAGACTGAGGATAATGAGAGATTTTTAATGCAATTAATAGATGTCATGGGACATGGTCTTGTGAGTCTAGAGCAAATGAGGCTTGGATAATTGGTGTTGAAACGCATATATCAGTGAGATGGTTTTCAACCCCCCCGCAACAGAGTTGGAGGCTGCAATGTGCTGCCAACCGCTACCGTACAAATGCGTTCGGCTATTTGCTGGCGGTATCTTCCAAAGTAAGTTCTGGTATGGAGCCTCTGCCAGGCAGCCCTGCGATCCTAGCAGCAAACAAGCTGTCATTTGTTCTTTAAAAAAGTTTCCTGGGAAGCAGCTTTATCCATGTCCGCAGGCACTGGTGGCAGCAGCAGCAGCAGCATTCTGGTCACCCTGAGCTCTGCCCACAGCTCTGCTGCCCCTTGGCTCAAGTCGGGGCTCACTGGAGGTGCAATGCTGGCTGTAATCTGTGGAACCCCGAGAGATGGTAGGGTCGCAGTGGGAGCAGAGTGGTCTGACTGCCCCAGGGCAGGGAAGAGGGATGCCCTGCATGGCACCCTACCACCTCATGGGCACCCTTCCCAGCAATGCACCCACACCAGCACAGGACATGGTCCTCCACAGGCACCTCCATCCCTGGGCGATCAGGTCAAAGCCACAAATCTTCCTCACTGCTATCTCAGCAGCACCTCTGAACACCAGACTAGGACATGCTCTGCTTCCCCTGAGCCCCAAACCTGCTCCAGGGCTCAGGTGCCTGTTTGCAGGGTGCACATAACCAAAAAGCTGCAAATTTGTCAGAAACCACAATATCTGGGTCATGCGAGGTTCCTAAATTAAAAGTTTTGTATTGCATTGAACTCACCTGCAGAACAGGACTCAGGAAAAACCCAAGCCCTCACATTTTGCTGGGAAACATTCAGGCATTTTGCTGCAATAAGGGAAAAAAGTATTTCATTTCTCAAACACGAGCCATAATAAAATGTTAACTATAACCTGGATATTAAATTAAAACAAAAAAGTCAAAACACGTCAAACCGAAGAAATAGATCTGAATTTCCTGGCCGCTGTCAACAGACGGAAGCCAGAATGATTTGCTTTGATACTCTCCCACCTGAATGTTGGCTTCATGGCTAAACGCTGATTCTGATAGTGCAGCCTGATCAAAAAAAGCATTTTCCAGTGGAAAATGTTATCCCTGACACCCTCTGCCGCCATTTCCAGATCTGCCTAGGCAAGGATGCAGGGGATGGAGGTGGTGTCCCTACAGTGACAGGTGCCCAGCAGAGGGGACCCAGCTGCAGCCTTGAGATGCTTCCCCACGCTCAGCTTGCGCAGGACCAGGGGAAGGGGCAGAGGCAGAGTGGCTCCTGCCTGCACCAGTTAATGAGCGGGAAAACATTCTCCTGGGTTATTAAGCATTTGTGTACGGGTTCAGAAACTCTAACTGTGTCACCCCATTAAAATTATGGATAAACACAACGTGGGCCATTGGAGTGCAATGGAGTGCAAGTCTGGACGGAGAAAGACCCTACGCTTTTCCCCATCCTCTCCCCAGTGCTCACTGGGAACGATGGAGATGGCGATGGGCAGCCCAAGCCATCCGCCACACGCCAGAGCAGCTCTGCCAGCCAGCCCTGGGCACTCCTGGCTTGCCAAAAACCAGCTGGCCGGGGGCCGGGCTGCTCTGTGCCAAACACCGGGAGGGCTCTCTGGGGACAAATCACTTCTGACAGCTAAAGTGGGAATCAAACTCTGGCTGAGGCCGGTCCCCTGCTGCCACTAGGCAGCTGCAGCCCAGCCCCAGCCCCTGCTGAGCACCATGCATATGTATTTGTAGGGCTCCAGCCCCCAGGGAACAAAACCACAGCACTGAAGAGAAGCCTGTTTAGAAAATGAAGGTGAGGGGAATAGCATAGCCACGGCCGCATGTTATTACTATGCGGCCCTGTATTTCTGTGGCAGTGGAATGGTACCAAGGGAGACGTGCCCCTGTCTCCAGCACCGTTTAATGAAGCTTCAGCACTTCATTAGGCAGCTGTAGAGCCTCACCAAGCCCTGCTCTCCCATCTGCAGTACTGTCAAGGCACCGGGCACAGAGGCACTGGTGCCAGGGCACAGAGACACGTGTTCCTCTGCCAGCACTGGTGGGGTCCAGGGCTTCCCGAGGGCCTCGGCCACACCATGGACACAGCCTGGCTCCAGATGTAGAGGAGTGGAGGATAATGCACGCAATGCCTTTGAGTCAGAAGTTAAACAGCAGCTGAGAGGCAGCTCTGTGGCTTTCTGCCAGGTGATGCAAGCAGCACTTTCATAATTCAATGGGCATAAAGTACTACAGCATGGTAAACCCAGCAGCCTGTCTCAGGGAAGGTGCCTTGAGAGCAGAGCTAGAACCTGAATCCTCAAGCATGCAGGTCTGAGGGCATGGTGGGGAGGCACAGACACCCTGCAACCAACTCGCTGTACAGGAGGGGGTCAAAGCAGGTGCTTCTTTAAAGGCTTAGGTGGTATTGATATGAATGAGAACAGTAAATAGAGTTGGACAAAGGAAGGCAGCAGTGCGGAAAGTCCTCAGCCTTTACAGGCTAGGGTGAAGAGCTGGAAAGATGATTTACCTAAAATCTGCCACTTGCCATTAGACTCACAGGGCAGAGCATGGTCTCCTGCACCAGAGGTTCACCTGCTCCAGCTTCCAGTGACACAGAGACAGGATGCCTTCCCGAGGGATTCCTCCAGTTCCACCACAAGTTGCCTGGCTCGGAGCACTTACGCAAGCAGCAAGGAAGAGGCTATCTCTGGATATCATTCCTGCAAAGTGCAGTTAGACGTCCTGGATTTTATGGCATCACAAAGCCCCAAAGCTGGCACTTGTCTGTTCCAGCCTGAGGAGCTGCCAAGGGCTTGGGAACAGCCTGGGCCTTGCTAGGTGACCTGTCAGACCCATCCACCGTGTTCCTCCCTTCTCTCCAGCTCTGCTGACCATCCAGCAATGGGGCGTGAGGGTGCAGGAAACACGGCGGCAGCTGGAAACCGTCACGTAAGATCCAGCCCAGCATGGGAACCTCAAAGACAGGACACCGCCCAGCCAAGGGATGTTCAGAGCTGGCACAGGCAGCAGGTGAACGCTTGCTGTGTTTACACCCAGTACAGGCAACGCCTACCTGGCCAGCCCAGGCACAGCCACAGAGCCAGGTCCTGTCCCGGGAGATGGGGAAGCACCAGCAGAGCCTGGGCAGCACAAGGAGGGTTAACTCGCAGTCACGGGAGCAGAAAATGAGGTTCCTGATATTAGTTGATTTATTGGTCTGTCCTCAACTGGCACTCAGGACTCAGAAGAAAATGTTCCACTCCAAAGCATTAAGCATCTTCAAAGAGCAGAAGCATTAAAAATTGAAATCATAAAACAGACATGTAAATATAGCTGAGGTAAATGGGGCAGCGAGAAGCGGAGCGGAGCCTGCGAGGCAGGGAAAGCGCTGCGCTGGGGGGCTGGTTTCGTGCTGGGGTGGCTGTGGCTCCCCAGATTGGGGGGACAGCCTGTGGAGAAGCTCTGGGTGGCTTCAGTGTATGGCTGCCCCACTCGCCAAGCTCTGTGGGGTGCAGACGCATTGCCTTGCTGCACGTGTGTGAGAGCCTCACCAACCTCCGTGGCCTCGATACAATACCCTAAACCCTGCTGGGATTAATACTGAGGGCTTCTCCTTCCTACCTACCAATCTCTCCCCGAAGACTTCAAACATGGCAAGAGAAGGGGAACCAGGCTGGGAAGGACAGGAAGGATGGAGGGGATGGAAGCGGTGCCAACAGGAGACAAGCAGGGAATCAAAGACCATCAGCCACAGAGCTGGCAGAGCTTTCCCAGCCTGGCAGGGTGAGCTTGGCAAAGCCTCGCTGGATGCCCTGGGGAGGTTTCAAAACCAGGGGAGCTTGCAGTGCGTGCGTGGTGAGGCAGAGCTGGCAGCAGCTGTTTGGAGGGGTTTAGGGCATGGAAATCCTATCGCACGGCTGCTTCCCACTGCACGTGGCACAGGGTGGTGACTCGGGAGCTTTTGGGCAGCCCCTCTCCCCACGCCTGCCAGCATTTCAGCCAGGTCAAGTGAAGCCAGTGAAGTCACCCAGCTGCCTGGCTCTACGTCAGGGGTCACAGCTGGATGGCAAACTAATGCCGTCATCTCTTCGGGCAAGGGTGGCTTTTCACATGCAATATTTCACAGCTTCAGAGACAAGCACTCCCCTTCCTCCTCTTCTACAAGAGCAAGGCAGGACAGCCCCCAACTCCTTGGAGCCCCTCTGGCCAAGCCACCAGGACAGTACCACCCATCCCAAACCACCGGCTGAAGGAGAGGCCTCGGCAGCAGTGCCCGAGCCTGAGGTGGGGCTGATGGAGGTGCCGGTCGCTTCCTGGGCATGGAGGGACGGAAGAGACCTGATGCAAATCACTACCCCTTCATAAGAGCCCCTTGCTGGGCCCAGGAAGTGTTAAGTGGGAGCTGAGAACTGCTTCCCATGTTGCTTCAGTGTAAGGCACCATCTGCTTGCAGGGACAGCAAGCCAGGAGAAAGATGTGGAGGAAGGAACAGGGAGGGAGGAGAGGACACAAAACCCGCTTGCCACAGTGGGTATATGCAGCTGCTTGGGGACTGGCATCTGGGGACAAATGTGTGGCAACCCTATGCTCCTTATGAGCAACATGGGCTGCCTGTTTACAGTATTTTCAGAGCTACCTGTGGACACGCTAAGCCCTCCTGGCTTGCCACTGCATCACAGGAGGGTGGTAGGTCTCAGCTACTCTCCAAACGCAGGTCAGACTGTGCTCACAGGGTTCGAACCTCCACACGCAAAAAATAAACCCCTTCATGAACCAACATACCAGCCAAGAGATGAAACATCAACCAGCCAAATTCAACGGTCACATGAGCTCCTAACCTGTCAAACCTCTAGAAGCACAACCATCACCTTGGCAAAGGTCTCCAGCGAGGAGCTGGGGAACTGCCACATCCTCCAGAGTCCTGGAGTCCTTGAAGGGCCTTGTCTCACAAGCAGCCAGCAAGAAGACCACCACCCCTGCCCCTCGCCATGCTCTGGCATAAGCCCAGCTCTCTTGGCACCCATACCTGTTTTTCCCCTACACACAATTTTTTCTTAATTGGGAGCTCGTTAATTATCCCAATGCTTCGCAGAGGAAATAAACACCAATTAGAGAAATAAGCGGTATTTTTATTTGCTGGCACTCTCATCGAGCTCCCCAACGCCTCCCTCCCATCCGCGGCTCCCACACGGGCACATGTTGCCGCCTGCTACGGCATTGCTGCCCGAGTGCGCTCCCCTGTCTGTTCCCCGGGAGCAGGGGCTGCGGTGGTGGGCTGCCGTTCTCTCCCCCAGGGAGGAAGCGTTACTGCGTGAAAGCAGCATGCTGTCCCGCTCTAATCTGTTTTAAAAGTCATAAATTGCTGAGAAAAGCCACTTTTCCTGCACAACAGAAGGTTAGCGTGTTTAAAGAGAGCACTGGAACTGTTTTTATTAATCAGAACTGCTATAAAGAAAGCATTTTAATTAACATAATTATCCCGTTTGAGAGAAGCAGCCTGCACCTCACAGATACTTTTCAAACTAAAGATGCGGGCTGTCACAGTCAGTCATAATTAAGCAAAATGAGCTGGTTTTCCTTGCCATACATCTACCTCCTTCCATCCGCATGCTTCCCCCCTGCTACTACACTCTCTGCAAGGTGAGGGGAGACAGCATCGAGCCACGGGGGTGGCAGGGCCCCACGTCCCCATCCCAGCCTCCGGGGCTGGCACCAGCCAGCATTAAGCTCCAGGGCCAACTCTGACCACAGCCCAAGCTGTGAACAGGCAA
Organism: Coracias cyanogaster; assembly: GCA_033124195.1. Lineage (NCBI taxonomy): Eukaryota > Metazoa > Chordata > Aves > Coraciiformes > Coraciidae > Coracias > Coracias cyanogaster. Next base: position 15,875 of record JAVSBS010019485.1, on the reverse strand, counting down.
CTTGGGAGATGGAGGTGGCTATAAAAAACCCAGAAGATTTGTAGGGCTTTGTTTAGAGCACGGTCTCACAGTCAACAGATAAAAGATTTATTCTTGTTGAAAAAGACAAAAAGAAAAAGCATAAAAAGCCTGGCTCTGGGCCACCCGCCAGCGGGGAGAGAAAGGAGCCGGGAAGGGGAATAAAAGCAGGCACGGGCAGGCAGCTGCACGGGTCCAGGTTTCTCTGAGCATCCCAGAGCCCAGCCGGACCCTGGAGGGCAGCAAGTCAGCCAGGAGCTGCAGCCCCCATGGGCAGCCCTCCTCTTCCTCCTCCTGCCCGCTGCTGCCTGCAGCACGAGGCAGCACCACATGCCTCTAGCAGCATCTTCTATGCTTCCTCCCAACAGAGTACCAGGCTCAGTAGCTTCCATGGCATGTCCCTGCCTATCCTTCGCCCCCAACGCTGATGTTCCCCTTGCAAACAGTGAGATGGGGCACACAGGCTACACAAAGCAATCAGACAGCACCTCTAAACATGCTGCTGGCTGCTTCATCCGAGACCTCCCAGCCCACCAAGGCATCCCAAAGCAGGACACTGACCTAGGGCTGAAGGCAGCACCTTCAGCAACCAGCCCAGGTCCCTGTGATGGCAGCATCATGCAGGGCTTTAATAGGTGTTTTAATGGATGTTCTGCTATTTTGTTAACATCTTGCCTTAATGTGCAGCACAATAGACTGTTAACAATTTCTGCTTTTAATTAAAATCTCCACTATGCCCTGAAACCGCACAGCACCGCTGGAGATGCTGGTGCCACATCACCGCAGAAGGACCAAAGTCATCGCGCCGAGCCCTCGGCACCGTGTCCCCGTGGATCGTGAGGCCGAGAGCACCCATCCTGCCCTCAGCAGCACCCACCGCCAAGCATCACCACCCCAGGGCAGCCCACACGCCCTGGCCGCCTCAGACTACAGCTACCTGCAGGCAGAACAAAGCAAAATATTTGAAAAGAGGGACTAGGGTTTTTAATTTTTTGCAGATGGCTTCCTTAAGAAAAAAAGGTTTGTGCAATCACGTGCTCCATACATTGTCTTTCTCCCCTAATTACTCTCTGAGTCCACAGTCAAATTCAACAGGGTGTGAGTAACAGCTGGAAATCTCAAAGATATTAAATTCCTGGAGGTCTCATGAAAATAGGCAGGCAGATAGAGAGGAGAGGTCATCCTCGGCTCCGGCTGCAACAGGAGCCTGGGTCTTGGGAGACTTCAGAGGATCCATGTGGGAGAAAGGAAAAGCACAAAAGCCCCAGTGATGCAGGGAAAAGGCTGAATCAGAGGATGCATCTTGGCAGATACTGAAATCAGTCAGTCTGCAGGTATTAGCCCCTGGAAAAGCAGCCTTTCCTAGTGCCAATTGGCCTGTTAACAACCTGTTTCCAAACAGGAAATGCAATTTCCATGGGAAAGTCAAGTTTTCTTGGTGGAAGAATTAAAATACTCAGGAAAAATAATCAAGCACGCTGCTCTACTTTGGTTCAGCACAGACTGACACATTTCAGGTGACTAACAAAACAGCGAGGTTTGGCTCTAATTCAACTAAACATCCCCCAGCCCTGCTAACGTTTTCCACAGGCCCTCACCTCCCTGGGCTGGGATGGACTCCATGTGCCCCATGAGTGCGCTAGTGGCTGAGCAGTGGGACAAAACCCAAACAACCCCTTTTGCAGCACTTGCATGTTTCTCTTGAAATGCTGTATCGAAAAATAAGTAATTTTGCTTTTCTGTTCCTTGGTTCCCCCCTAAGAATGAAAAGGCCCCTCTAACCCAGTCCATCTGGGATCCACCATAGGAAGTCCAGAAGCATCTTCTGCAAGTGACTACGCTGGGCACACAGGTCAGTCCTTGTCCCCAGGTGTCCCCAGGAGAGCTGGACAGGGACACGGAACAAAGGAAGAGCACAGGGCAGAGAGAGCGGAGCAAAGCCTCGGTCTTGCTGCTGTGGAGGGGTTTGTGTGGCGCACGAGCGGGTTTTATTTGCATGCAGGCTATGAAGCACCCACTTAGAGATGTCTCAAGACCTACTTGTAAGACCAAATAAAAATACCTCTCCTGGTCCTGGATCGAGAGAGCTCGAAAGGGGACTTCCATAACTGGGTTCTCTCCCTGCCTGTGCAGAGGAGGGGGTTGTGACACTACAGGGAAGCTGTTTGTAGGTCTCCGTTGGCAGGCTACCAGATAGGCAGCATCACCCTCCCTCAACCAGGGCATCTGCCTTCCCCAAGCTCTCAGTCTCCAGTATAAATAGGACTCCTTGCTGGAAGCATCAGTGTTGGCGGCACTGCAGGGCACAGCATGGCACAGTACAGTGGCTCTCCCAGCCACATCCCTCCCTCTGCTGCCCCATCGCCGGCCAGGCAGCACCCACAGCCTTTGTGAGCCTTCCCCACGCAGCCAGCCCGCGCACTCCTCCCATTGCCAGCCAAAGCTGTGGCAAGATGAAGCGATGCTCATAAATGCCTTAGAAGTGGAATGTTAATGAGTGCTGAGTGGAGGGTGAGAAAAGCCCTTAATCGCATTAGCTCTGCTGTCAGAGCTGACAAATGTCCCCAAGCCACAGAGCCCCAGCGTCCAGCCACATGGCACATGAGCAACTGGGGAGAGCCGGACCCCAAACTGCTGCCCAGCCCTTGGGGCGGGGAGGGAAAATGTCACTCAAAGCCAAGCTGGTCCCTTGCTTAACCTCATCCGAACCTTTTGTGCAAGCCATGTGGCTCTGGAATCACGGGGCCTGCCGGGATGAGATGCTTTCTCGCTCTACCTGAGCAAGGAGGCCATGCCAAGCACGTCTGCCCGCATCCCTGATGCGTTTATGCTTCGGTTGCGTAAAGAAGTCACGTGCCAGGTTTTTATACTGGGAGCTCAGTTCGGAGCTTGTGTAACTGTTTGTTTCTTTATGTGGCCAGGAAATTGCCATATAAAAGTATATGTATAAAAAGAATGACTTTCCCCAGCTAAACAGGCACGTGAGTGGTGCCTTGAGTGCTGCCCTGCCTCACAATCCCTCGCACACTGCGTGCACGTACACACATGCTGCTCTGTGACACACAGGGATGCTTTTTATGGTGACAGCCTGCCCCTACCCCTTGGGGAAAAAAGCGGCTTAATTTCTAGAATAATCTTAAAGAGGAGGCTAGTAAAGCATCTCTCCCATAAATTTTGTACGTGACATTTACTCCTCGGTGCATTACTGCCAGTGATGGACAAACCTGGAACTCAGGGCTTTGGTTCAGCTCTGCTGGGATGAAGCTGCTGTGTTTAGGCTCAGCTCCAGTGCTGCCTGGAAGATCTCCAGTGGCTGAACCCTCTTCTCTCTCCGAGACCATAGCCTAACGTGTGGCCCCTATGTGCCTTGGGGCTCTGGGGACTGCTTTTGGCTTCTGGAGAGCCCATCTCTAAGGAAGCCCCCACTCACCCCTGCCCATGGGCCAACTATCAGCAATAACAAGGTTTCTCACCCAATCTCACCAGCTCAGCCCATAGAAGCATCTGTGGCACGCTCAGATTTCTGCCCAGCCTGGCAGGGCTATAATAGAGTTTTCTTTAAAAGCACAATAGATCTTCCTGGTCACTGAATCCAGCCCAATGCTACTGTAAGCCTGCCAAGTTTCATAAAAGATCTCAACAGCTGGGTGTTTAATTACAGGGACTAGAAATCAGGCTCTGCAGAGCCATATCAGGTTATTCCAGCTCCCTTGAGCTGGCTTTGGAGCGTGCCAGGACAGATCGTCCTGGAGGGACTGGTGATCTCAGCTCTGCTCGAGGAACCAAAAACTGTGCCGAACCCAAAAAGGCAGAGCTCAGAGGAGCCTGGGCGGGCCCTTCACAGCACAGGCCTCTCCAAAACGCGGGTGTGCAGGGGGGTTGCATCGCTGGGTGCAAGGGCAAAATACTGTCATTTGTGCCTGGACAGAGGAAAATGCAGGATGCCACTAAAATCCATGGCATCCACAGGGATCCTACAAGAGACGGAGGGATAGGAGATGCCATGAACCTGCCTTGGAGCTATTTGGCAAAGCCTGGCGGGGAATGTCTCAGCACCATCCCCTGGTGGGGCTGGACTGGACCTAAAGAAACACCTCCTGTTCCTTGGCACCGATAAAATACTGACAGAGCAGAAAACAGCAGACTGTTAACAGATAGTTCTTTGATGCAATTTGTGGCACAGTTATTTGCACCTAGAAAAAGACAGGCGGCAAATTTGCCAGTGTCAGCCCTGCCATGGCAGGTCCTTGAGCATTGCCCCGACTGCTGGTACCTGAGGGACCTGCAGAGACAGTCCATTTGAATTTCTAGGGAGCAGATCCTTTGGGAAACTCAACTCTGAGTCCTAAAAGGCCCGGGCACCTCCACAGCGACCACTGCAGTGTGGCAAAGTGCTTCAAAATAGCTATAGTTGGCTTTCGCCAGGGTCTGGCAGTGGCTGGAGACTGGAAGAGCCTTTTCTGTGCGCAAGTGAGTGCTTCCCTCTGCCGAGGTGGCTCAGCATCCTTGAAGCATCCTGTGTGCTCCTGGGATGCCTCGCTGTGCCATTCCCTGAGCAGTGCCTGGGCTTCCTCCCAGCCAAGGGGATGGTAAACACTGAGCGGACCCACCTGCCCTGGTCAGGCTCTGGCAGCAGGTCCTGCCCTGTCCCAGCACCCACCGCAGCCCAGCTGCTGCGGGGTGACCTCGGACTGATGCTCACACTTCCACCTCAGACAACCCAACCCAAGGCATCTCTGGAGTTGCCTAGCATGGCTGCTCTCTGCTGTCAGACTCCCGAGGAGCGCTGCCTGCCACCCTCTCAACACGCGCCATGCCAACCCGAGCTGTTATTTCCCAGGCTGTTGAATCATTTTTTGCACAGGCATCACCACATGCCTCCAACTCCCCATTCAACATCTCAGCTGCTCCCCGGCTCCTCCATTCAACTGAGGGCACAAGCCAGTCTCTCTTGTGTTTTGGCAAAGCCTTGGCTGCAGCCCTGATTTAAAAAAATAAGCGAACATGAATAGAATAAGGCAGCCCGGTGAAGCAGGCAGCCTTGGCAAGGCTGAGCAACACTGACCACCAGCACCCATCACTGATGCCATCAATGTCACCCCTGGGAGCCCTTTTCCCCACGGCAGCAGCTCACTCTGAGCCAAGCCAAGAGAGCAGTAATTATTCCTCTGTATTGGCCAAAGGTGATGTCATACCTGGGGAAGTCAAAGGAAGGACGAACATCAGGTTGGACATGTCTCCCACTCACAGTCACACTCTCCCAGGAGACTGGAAACAGAGTCACAAGCACAGCCCCCAAACCTGCTCTAAAGCATGTGGACGAGGAGGGAAGGAAAGCCAGCAGGCTGCAGGGTCTGAGGATGAGCTCAGAGTGAGCTCCCCATCCCCTCTTGCTCAGCTGCCCATAACTGCTGATACCTGTTGGCCAGAGACCCCACAGGGCTGCCATAAGTCAGAAGAAGACCCAGAGCACCCTTTCCTCCTCCCCAAAACACCATGTTTGTCTGCAAGCCGGCTTACTGTGGGTTTAAGGGAGCCCATGCCCTTAGGAGTTAAGATTTAAAGTTGTAACAAAAAGCAATTCACTGTTTTGTCTGGACGAGCTGCTTGGAGCACCAGCAGCTCGATTTTTATTGATGAAAGCCTCTTTTCTCTAAAAACATGGGCCCACTTCTCCCCATGATAGCAAAACGTGGACAACACAGAGCCTCAGGTGACAAAGCACAACAGTTTCCCTGCCTTTCTGCTGGGCCATGAGGAAAAAAAACCCACATCTGACAACATCTGCAAAGAGAGTTGGCGTGAAACCCTCAGAGACCTGCAGAGCAGGTTTCCATCCTCTTCCACCAGCTCAGAGCCCACTGAAGCACACCATCAGTCACCGTACAGGGGCATCTACATGGTGCTTTGCTTTGCTGCCCGTTATTTTGCATCCCAAAGCAAGATCCATCGTGTTGTCAGCAGCCCTCTGCGAGCTCCCGGAGAGCAGCCCCAGCAGACCTCTTCCACGATGCTCCCATCGACTGCAGGGGGACAAAGCAATCAGGGAGCAGACAAGCAACGCGCGACTTTCCCGTAGTGGAGGGACTGCTGGGACTTGCTGGAAGGCATCCAATTAGTTAACGAGCACTCCAGAGCTGAGTCTGGTCTGGAATCAGTAATTAATTGCCACAAGACAAGCGAGAGTGAATGTATTGGAGGAACAAACGTCTGTCCCGGCGATGGATCCAGGAAAAGAAGGTCTGCCCAACCAAATCCATACTGAAATGGAGAGGAGCAAGCAGGATGATGTGGATCCCCAAAAGTCATACATCCCATGTGCCGCACCAGGAGTGAACACCACGACCAGCTCCCATCCCAAGGGCTGGTACCAGGTGCTGGCAAAGCTGAGCACCTCTGGCCCTGGAGCTGGTCCTACCAGCCCATCGCAGGCTGTGGGCACGCAGCCGCTGAAAGCTTTGCTTCTGACTCTGGAGTAATTCAGCAAACAGGACACATCAGCCTGGCGGGGCACCTCCTGCTTCCACCATCTGCAAGCACCGTGGTTTTGGAAGTCCTGGAAGAATTTCTTCATGTCCATTTTCCTCATTCGTCTCCTGCTCTGGGCTTCTGAGCATCCTTGAGCGCAGAACAGTCAGCTCCCAGGTCCAAGGTGGCTCAGAGGAACGGGGCTGTCACCAGCAGCATCACCCTCCTGCATGCAAGCAACCTCCTGCCAGGTTCTCCTGCTTGAAAATTGATGTCTGAGCTCTGGGAAGGAGCAGAACATCTCCTCCTGAGGCGTTCATTCCCAGCCCTTGCAGCTCCCCGGCACCAGCCGCCTCGCTGGAGCGTGTCCCCATGCGGCAGGAGCTGTGGAGCTGCTCTGCATCCGGCCCCTGTGATAAATTAGCCAGAGATTCAGGCATTTTGGCGCAGCTGCCTCATCCTCTGTCGGCATGACAATGTGATTAATTTAGGGTGCAGAAGCAGCTCATTTATCAGAGGCACATGATGGCTGCAGGGGCGTGCGGGGAGCACCAGGGTGTGGGGCAAAGCAGGAGCGGAGGCAAAAGGCAGGAGGCAGGGAGGGAGAGTGAGCAGCCAAGCCCAGGGCATCTCCCAGGAAGGCTGCTTACCACATTGGCTCACGATTAAGGATGCTGGGGGAGAATAGCCCTGTTTGGGAAGAGAGCTTTTATCTCCTCTAACACACACGGCCACGTCTGGGGAGAGATGTGCAACAGGAGGGGAGTAAGGTGATAGAAGAGAAGAAGCCATGAGTCAATTACCATGCTTCCAGAGAGGCAATTTTACCATCATCACCACTTCTCCCCCTACTGTCCTCTCCTCCAGGGCATTTTCCACCTTCTCCTCTTTTCTGGGGACCAGAGGTCCCCACTCTGCAGCCAGACACTTGCTCTTTGCTGCTGGCCGGAGCGCGGCCAGAGCTGCTCCTGCAGGAACTGCCTGGGAAGGCAGAGTTGTATGTTCACTTCCCGATGTAACACAGGCCTGACACGGAAAAATCAGCTGGTTGGTTCATCCACCCATTGACTGGAGTTTCTCTATGCACTGGAGCAGTGCCCAACGCTGCGAGGATTCTTGCACAACATGGCACAGCTCTCCTGAGGGCTGAGGCAGCTCACCATGCCAGTGCAGAGCAGCCTGCAAGCATTTCAGCAGTGGCTGAGACAGCCCTTCTCTTAATTCCCACCGTGACATCACATCCGGCACCAGTGCAATGGGTCAAGCTCCATCTCACAGAAGCATCGGCACCACCTCTGCTCGGCTCTCAGGGCTCTCTGGGCTGGCGATGCCTGGCAGTAGCAGACATCCAGTTCGGAATGTTACCTGGCGCTGGGCACAAGCTGCCAGCTGCGTGTCCTCCACAGGAATTGCTGGCCCAAGCAATTGCACATGCACAGCAGATGTGATAACCGAGGCAGTGCTGGCTACTGGAGCAGACACAACCAGAGAGGACAATACACGGCAGCCCACCTCTCCTACCGGCCCACCCATCCTGGCTGGACAGGGAGGGCTCCTGGAGGCCTGAGATCACCACAGCCCCCCTCCCCTTGCCATTTTTAGGCCCCAACCAGCAAACCATTTTCTGCTAAAGAAAAGAAAACGCTTCAAGTTCAACTGGGCCATGTCAGCTGGGACGACAGTGACAAATCCTTGGGCACACAGCCGGTGTCAACGCCTTCAGTGGGACTCAATTATCAACCCAACAGGTAACATCAAACAGAGAAGCCGCTTTTTTGACAAATACGTATTTTTATGAAGAAAACATGTCAAGAGGGCAAAGGCGAAGATGACGCAATACACAGCAGCCCCGCTGCCTGCAAGACAGTCCTGCTAATTTATACCAGCACAGAAGCAGGACCCTTTCTGCTGGGTTAAGTGTATGGTTAGAAAAACCGTGGGGACTTTGGAAGTGAGAAAACATCAAACACAGAGTGGCACAGGGACTTGAGCCTGAGAAAGGGGAAATTTTAGGCTTCTATGCTCTGGGTCCCCCTGGAGAAAGCAAGCAGGGTGGCTGGTGGCAGAGTGGGTGGCCTGGGAGGAGCCCATCACTGAACAGTTAGAGGTAGCCAGGACTTCAACCTCTGACCATCACGTTTTTTACAGGTCCTAAATGCTCCTCTAAGCCTGGCTCCTCTGCAAAGGTCCCTGGGGAGGTTCACCTTCTTATCTTTCCAAAGGTCCCTCAAGTCCCACCCCAGAGCTGCTGGGGCTGCTGGGCAGAGCCCTCCCGGCATTTATCACAATCATCCTATCAATTGCTCAGTTGAAGTTTTCAGTTCCCACCGGTCAAAGTTTACCCAGGAAGGAGCAAAGATGCCTACGCAGTTTCCCTTCACGGATTACAGAAAGGCAGAGATAAACATATCTCAGACAATTTTTCCATGGTGGGGAAATAATTGCACTGTTTGTGATGGGGTAAAGTGAGCCGGGAGCTGGTTCCTTGGGCTCTTACACCTGCCTGGGGAGCAGCAATGGGGCCCGGCCTCACTGCTCCTCCAGTACCACATGACGCTTTAGCACCAGCACGCTCTCCGCGAGAAGAAAACGCTGTTGCACTTACCAGAGCTGAAATCTTGCAGGGACCTGCTGGTGAGGCAAGGAACCTGGGAAGGAGGAGAGAGAGAGATGTGGGGTTCAGTGGGTTGGCTGTTGACAGCAGTGTGTGTTTAAGAGGGTGACGGGGGTGTTGGCATTGCATTAGTCCCAGAGGGTTGTGATGAGGCACGTTATATTGCTCCACAAACTCCAGCCATCCCAAGCCACAGCCTTGCCAGGCACCAGAGTTTGACAGAGTCTTAGATGAGATGCCTACACATCCTATTTAATTAGCACCAGTTAATGTCCTGGACATCACCAATGTTGCTCGGATATGGACCCTGCTGGCTGCACTTTCAGCCACAGCATCCAGCACATGTGCAGCCTTTGGAGCTGGCCAGGGTGTCCCAGCACCCAACAGGATCCAACTAAGCACCCGAATGGTGCTGAAACCTGAGAGCAAGAAAACTGAACCTTCCCTGCCTGTGTCCATCCCAGCCAGTGCGCTCAGACACCAAGACCATCTACATCCATCAGGCCACCTAAATTCACCCACCCTGCTCGCCAGCCTCTCCAGGTGCTTAGCTGGCACTGGCAGGACTACCAGTCATAGCACATGGTGGGAACTGGCCAAGGGATTAAGGAGCCATTCGTGGCTCCAGTCCTGGTATGAATACAGGGCTGGCCCATTACCGCTTCCCTCTCCCAGTGCCTCATCAGCTCCTGGAGCATGCCACGCATATCTGTGCTAAGGAGTCACAACAACACACCTGGGAAATCATAAATATCCATGAAAAATCTCCCCATAAATCCAGGCAAAGGGAATTTATGGCATTTTCTTCAGAGATTTCTCCAGGTGGTCCCTCTTAAGCCATTGTGCTCGTTTCCATAAGCATTCCTTAGACAATAACATCTTCTCCGCCTTCGGTTATCAGCTCTGCAAACAGAGCAGCACCGGGCACAGGGCGTGCAAACCCCAGCCATAGAGATGAGGACTGGCTCTTCACATTACTTGGGGGGGATGCATTAAATCAGCCACAACCAGCAACAGGTTGTGTTCCCTTGGGGCCATGGCAGGTCCCCAGGGGCAGCGCCAATGGCCACAGCCCCTTCTGCACACAGGAGACCACGGTGGCTTCCTGGAGGTGGAGACAGGCTAGACCTAGAGGTCCACGCAACCAATGGGCATTGCGCAGCTCAGTCCCCGCGCAGGGAGTGGTGCCCAGCGTTGCCCTGCTTCTTCAGAAAGCAAGAACTAAAATCGAAGATCTGCCTCAGTGCTAGACCCCCACATTCAGCAGATTTCAGCCCGAGCAGCCCCTGCAAGTCTGCCTGGGTTAATTACCAGGAGAGCACGCTGGATTTCAGCTGTGACATTTCTTTGCGTGTTTAACGCACCCTTATCATGACTTCCATGTACTCCTGTGTAGATGAGTGGAAGACAGGAGAAAATGAATAATACGTTTCCTTCCAGCATGAAATTCTGAGCGTGTCCTCTGCTGAGTGCAATTACTGTGTATATGACTCCTGTAGTCTGGCTAATACTGTTAAGTATATTGGAGATTAAAGGATTCTGGGCCATAAAATCCATTTTATCCATCCAGGCCCGTGCAAGGGAATATGAGCAGGGAAGAAGCCCCCGGACTGAGCAGGATCTGGCCCGCAGGTGACCATCCCACCACGTCTCTGCACTGCTGGGGGTGTCTCCCAGGCAGCTCTCGGCTCTGTGCAGAGGGGACATGGAGAAGGGTGACTGGAGCTGCTGGGACCAAAGCACCTGCAGCCATATCCCCCAGGGCTCACCCCTCACCAGAAGCTCCCAAACCCAGCATGCTGCCATCTGGGATGCTCCCAACCCTATGCCAGGCATTGTTGTCACGTTTGTGGAGCGCCAGAGCACCCAGCCCTCCCTGGTGCGATGGGCCGGGGACACAGCGGCCACAGTGAAGGACTTAAGCGGTCACGGTGCTGCTGCTGAGAATGCTCTCCAGGCACCAGGAGAAGAGCTGTTATCTCCAAGCTTGAGAGCTAGTAACAGCACCGGAAAATTCCTGCGTTGGCTGAAGCAATGGCCTCTATCTGCCCCACAGAGAGGAAAGCCGCAGTGCCAGCGTGCCTGCAGGGCCGGTCTGCGGTCCCCCTGCCCTACTGCACCCCAGCTCCCCGGCGGGGACTTGCCCTGGGACTGCAGGCTCAGCTGGTGGGAGGGACACTCTGCCCCAGTGTCTAGAAGCAGGGTAGCAAGCCACCACTTTGCAGCCCTACAGCCCAAAGAAGCCTCAAAAAACCCACTCCTGCCCAAAGGGGAAGCCACAGTGAGCTCCCTCCAGCTCCTCCAAGCCAATATAATAAGTAGGGCAGATAGAGGGTTGTTCTGCAAGCACAGATGAACAAAGAAGAGCAAGGAGATGGCCCTAAGTAGTAAAAGCTGCCCTTATGTTATAAGCTCAGACACAGCCTTGTATATCCCCAAGCAGCAGAGGAGCCATCTCTGCTTTGATCCGGGTTTGATTTAAAATGGAGCATCTCCCTCAGCATCACCAGTGGGACAGCAGTGGAGTAACCTCATTTTCCTCTGCTTTGTCCCTTTTGCCACCCGCCGTATGCCAAAGGTCCCAGGGCTGCAAATGCCAGCTCCCTGTGCTCTAGGGGCTCATGGCCATGCAGTGCCAGGGCAGCCCCCAGCTCTGGTTGCCTTCCCCTCCCTGTGAACCCATGACACCAGTGGCAGGTGAAGATGCTCAGGGGGATGCTCCCTCCCCGTGTTGGGCTGCGGATGAGCCAGCACAGAGCCAGGGAAATGAGAATCTGCCAGTTCACCGCCCATTAACTCCCTGCAAATCCTCTGCTCCCTGGCCTTATCTTCCTCTGCCACAGCCCCTCGCTCCCCCTCCTCCTCCTCCTCCTCCCAGGCTGATGGGTTTTTGGATGTGGAGACAAGCTGTATAGGTAACCTTGGCTGTGCTTGGGAGCCCTTAGACAGTAGCGTCTGCAGGGAGGTATGATGGGAGACATCCTTGGCACCCCCCAGACACCCTCCTGGCACTCACAGGCCACGGGACTGCCCCACACAGCACAGCTCATTGCCAAACGCTCGCTTGCTCTTGTGGATTGAATGTCAGATGCCAATCATTAACTTTTACGGCATGATATATCCAGCAGCAACCCACATTGTCAGGAGATACTCCAAAGCTACCGGCACATCTGGATGCGAATGATTGTTTAAACACCCCACACAGTCCTGTGCATACGGGGGAGATATACTGTCACTTCTTGTAAAATTTGGAGGGATAAAATCAGCAGCAATGTCTGCTGGGCAGCGGGGAGAGCAGCCACCAGCGCACTCAAGGGCTTTGGCTATAAAGGGAGCTCCGGAATAAACACAAGCAAAGCTCACCAAGAGGTATCTTTGCTTACAGCTCCTGCCTGAATAGCAGATTTGACCTGCGAGTCCTCCTGACCTGCAGCAGCCCAGCAGAGCAGCAGCTGCATTTTGAATCAGCACTTTCTGAAATCAGCCAGATTTCAGTGGTCCTTTGCTGCAGGGCAGGCAGGGCAAGAGAGGCAGGAGCTCCTATGCCCACGGGTGCTGTCCAGCGTGGACAGGCGAGGTTCAGTGCAGTTCCTCAGATCAATAACAGATGAAACCTACTGACAGTCAAGGACAGGGCAAGCCCTTGTCCCTCATCCCAGGCCATCCTCACTGCACCGCTGGCTGCACCGGAATTCAGTAGCCATCCGCAACACAGAGGCAACAGCAACCCTGCAACTGCCCGAGAAAGGGCTCCTGCTCATTTGATGACGCCTTGTTCCTCTACCAAAACCCAAGTTATCTGCTCCCCACCTTACTCCCCCAGGAGCTAAGCGCGAGGGCTTGCAGCACTGGCTTTTCAGGGAAGAAAGTTCCTCTCTTCGGTGGAGAGGACAGATTTTACAAGACAAAATGACAAAATGAGCTCAGCCTAAACCTCAACTTTTCCACCAGAAACTGCTTACACAGGAGGTTTGTGTCCGGCTCTTTCCATAAAGCAGCATAGCTTCCTACATGAGGAAGGGGTTTGGGATAGTGGAGCATTCCTGGAGGCAGCAGATAAACCTCAGAGCAGAGTGAGTGGCTGGAGCCTGAATCTAGGCAAGCTCAAACTAATAATAAGATGCAACTGTTGGATAGTCACAAGCACTGCTGCAGCTGCTCAAGAGCAAGAGGAGTATTCTGTCTTCAGCTATATCAAGGCCTGTTCCTCCAAAAGAGGTGCTAAGAGGATGCTTACAAGCAACATCCAAGAGTTGCAAGTGTCTCCACAAGAGTCTGGGGACACCAGTGGAGCGGCTGGTTGCCACCGGCACTGCAAAGGGGGACAGCGGAGCTGGGACACGGTGCTCTGGGATGGCACGGCCATCATGGTCTCAGCTATGGCACCAACCCTCAGAAGGTCACATCCACCTCTGGCCATGCTGAGGCTTGTGGGATGGGAGAGGAGCAGTCTTCCCAAGCCCACCTAACCCGCCTAGGAGTGCCCACAGCATCATAGCATCATCCCCAGCTCGGTAAAGATAATCCCCATAACATCTCGCAGTCCTCCCCAAATTCCTCTTCATTGCAGCTCCCACGTTTTATCTTTAAAAACCACAACAGGCGGGGTTAAAAAAAAAACATGACAAACAATCCAAAGAAAAGAATACAACAGCCCTTGAAACCCCATCCTACATTTGAAAGGGAGGGATGGAGGCAAGGCAAGAAAGCCAGTGTAAAGCCTCATTACCATCAGAAATCCTCTCTCCCTGCCCTTACCTCCCTGCTCATTTCCATATCACAGGGGACACAATACCTTTCTTCTCTTGAAAAACATCCCAGTTTTGCAGAGACCAGCTGTCCCCACTGCCAGCATGGGCTTAGGGAGCTGGGGAACAAAAGCCCGGCTCACACCTGCCCTGGCAGGCGGTGCTGGGGTGTGAGTCTCCAGGCCCTTATCAGCCTCTCGAGAGCAGTTTTTATCATTATTATTATTAGTCTACTTCAGCTTTTTTTTCTTCCTTAGCTTCAAGATCCTTTAGTCAGTCAAATTATGCTCAGAGTAGCAGAAGCGGCAAAAAATAAAGCAATATAAGGGGCTCAGGAAGTTATTTTCATCTCAAGGAGAGTGTTAGAAAGGTTGACAAGTCTTTATTCTGCTCTTACGGGATAATCTGTAGGTTCCCAGCTGATATGGGGGAAAAAATTAAAAGCATCAGAAGAAATTACAGGAAGACATAAAACCCAAGTCTCTGCATAAATTGAAGCAATGTGTGCCTTGGCTGACGGCACCAGAGGGGGAAATGTCAGCGCAGGGAAAGAAAAGGTCCGGGAAGGGCTGGGCAGAGGGTGCTGGGTGCAGGGCAGGAGGGTCACTCAGCCCCCTCCCAGATGGTCTTTGCTCCTGCTAAGTGGACCTGTCACATCTTTCCAGTTCAAAGCTTCACTGACACAGCAGGCGGAGGAGGGAAGGAAAGCAAAGCAGTTCCGAAGTCTATTGGCAGCTCCTGTATCGCCCTGGGTCGCTGGATTCATCCTCCTCCTATCTCACTGCTCCAAGAGAAGCTATAAGCATCAAGTCAGGCACGGCAAAATTTTTCTGCAAAGACTTTGGGCTCTCATGTCTACAAGTGCAGTGTGGAGCCTGAGTAGCTCCCAGCAGCCACCTAGCAAGGGCCAAACGCAGGACCAGGGTGCCAAGGAGGGGGAGAGAAGAGGAGGAACCATCAGCTCCTCTCCACATCACCAGCCCGCGGGGATTAGAGATGGATGGCAAAGGGATGCAGAGCCCAGCTGCAGGCAGCAGGGTCCTGAGTGGCACAAAAAGGCACAAAGGTGTTGGTGGTGCAAAACAGCCTTGGTCCTGGCGGCAGCAGTGCGGGCAGGGGCTCAGGGTCCCCGCGCCTCTCCGCCTGCTCAGTGGCTGAGCCATGCGGTGCCGAGGCGGTGCTGTCACTGGTGATTGATGGCACGGTTCAGGAGGAAATAAATTCCCAGGCTTTTGCAGGAGGTGAACTGGGGGGTGTATCCATCTTAAAGATACTTAATGAATGTGCCACAGCCTGCGGAGTGGCAGCAGATATATCTCTGCAGCCAGCACTCCCCACGCTGTTCCTCACGACGTTCAGGCACAATTTAACAGCTTCTTATTGATTTTATTTATGTTTCCCAGACCCTGGAAGTGTCTATATTGCCCCAGTCCAACAAGAGCCCTGACAGTGGGAACTTGCACTTGCTTTTCCCTTCCTATTCCTCATCTCTTGTCCACCCTGGAAGGGGCAATGCGAAATCACCTGCCCCAAGGCAGCTCTGGGAACAAAACCTGGTGTCTGGCCAGAAAAGATGCAGTTTTGGGCTCCTTGAAACATACTCATGTGGGCTTCAGCTCAGCTCTTCAGGCCAAGAAGGAGGATGATGCAGGATTACTATAGCACTGGCATGGCCCTGGGCAGGCGCTGGTGCCACCCACACCGCCCTGGCACTGGGCTCTGGGTTGCATCTTTGGAACTCAAAGCAAAATAAAATAAGGACCTTATAAAAAACACTCTTGCAAGCCAGACTTTGGAAAGTCTTAGTTTTTATGTAGTATAGAAGACCTTCAATTTCAAGGCAAGAAAAATGGCAATCAGCAGTTCTGGTGAGTGCCTAGGCTTTGCTTTTCCCTCTTTGCCTTAAGAGAAAAAGAAAGAAAGAAAGAAAGAAGGAAAGAAGGAAGGAAAGAAGGAAGGAAAGAAGGAAGGAAGGAAGGAAGGAAGGAAGGAAGGAAGGAAGGAAGGAAGGAAGGAAGGAAGGAAGG
>JAVSBS010019484.1:23311-35970 GCA_033124195.1 Coracias cyanogaster | reverse complement strand
CATATACACACACGCACCACACCACACCAGGTTGACTAAGGGGGAGTGAGTGGGTGGGCGTGGCGTCCTTTGATACCGTAAAATTTCCATAGAGTAACTACGGTTTTATTCAAATATATTTGGTAATAAACTTGTTGAATATTTGTTGGTCTCCGTAATTGCCTGCGAGCTTGGTGGGAAGTGTATCGCTTTGCCCTCGATCTCCTTTCCCTTTGGGAGGTGGTACGGACGTCTGCATCCGGATCGCGACAAGTTCTAAAAGCTAATTTTTAATATCACTTGTTTAAATTTAAATTCAATTTGCAATGTCTGTTTCGCTGCTGCCAAAGAATAACCAGGAAAGCCACAACCTCAGCTGGGGTAAATGAGCACTGGTTCACTGAAATCTGTAAGTCTAACAGTTTTCACCAACTAATGACCAACACCAGTTTTGCAGAGCATGTTCTAGTATATCAACATCAACTTTATCTACACAGTCCTGGGAATTATCTTCTTACAGAAGCCCAAGAAATCTATGACTTTTACATGTTATGGAAAGTTTCTGACAATCACATTGTAGTTACAGACACCAAGTGATCCTGCCAAGCTGATGAACACCACCAGCACTGCTGAAGTAGAGTGAGATTAGCAGAAGTAGAGTTTCCCACTTCCCAGATTTTGCTTTGAAGCTGCCCTAAGCAGGCCCAGAATTTCTTCCGAAAGGAAGCGCTAGCTGCAAATCAGATATTATTGTAGCTTCTTACCATCTCCTATGCTTTTAGGTAGCTACCTTCCCAATTATTATCTACAAAAAAACCCAACACCTTCTGCATTCATGTTTACAGTTATGAGCTAAGCACTGAAAGTTTAGAGAATGGACAGGTCTAGAAGACAAGCAATCTTCCCATTCCCAAAACAATCTTTCTACAAATCAAGGGTACAGGAAACCTCTTTAGATATATGGCAAAGAATCAGCTCCCTTAATTTCAGTATATCTAGTCTTCTGTGTAAAGGCAGGCAGACACTCCAGGCTTTGCTGCAGTAGGGACCCAACAGGGATACAGAATAATCTGACACAGCAATACAAGTACTGCTGCTAATGTAGCACTTTTGCAGGGGGTGAATTGAAGATACTCCTTTCAGGAAAGGTTAATCTAGCGCCTTTCACTGGCATGGTACTCATAAATACATATCTTGCATTTCTAAAACTCTGGCTTCAGCTTAAAAAAAACAACAACAACCCTCTTATGCAGTTAGAAGCGCACAGGGGAACCATCGCACCTGCCCTGCCCACCGGAACCCACCAGCGCCCCCTGCCAGCTGTGACCATCACTACACCAAAGGGAAAGTGCCTACAGGCCAGAGGGCTGTGACCGGGTTTCTGGTTCTGTTTGTTGTTAATGTTGTAGTAGTTGTTGTTTGTTTACTTTAATATACATACTAGTGAAGAACTGTTATTCCTATTCCCATTTCTTTGCCTGAGAGCCCCTTAATTTCAAAATTACAATAATTTGGAGGGAAAGGGTTTACATTTCCCATTCCAAGGGAGGTTCCTGCCTTCCTCAGCAGACACCTGTCCTTCAAACCAGGACAGTAATTTAGATCCCAGTTCAATAAGGTGCTGAAGCTCAGGGCAAACTTTAAACCTGTGTCTAATCCTGCTGCTTTCACTGGGACTTAGCAAGAAGCCAGGCAGTGCACAGAATGGGACTCTAAGGGATGAGGGAGTTTTAGGGACTGCATAGAAGGATTTTGTGGTGGTACCTACCTGTCTTAAGTACCCTAACTGAAGTCCAGCATAAATCAGCTTACTACAGAAGCTGTTTTTAGATGGAAAGGAAATAAAATTGCACTGAGTACAGCGGATATTTTATAGGAGTCTCCTAGCATGGAGATTTTCCTATTGGGTTGCTGTTACTGTGGATTTTACATCTGAAACGTACTTTCAGCATGTGAAAGTTTTGGCATTAGCATGATCATTCTTGATCCCAGGCAGAGGAGCAAGAGAGGGAAACATCCCACTGTCTTGTTAATGTTCCTGACAAGTGTGCTAAAGACACTGGAAGAGGACCGTAATGCTAATGCTGCCATCTGAGCAATAAGACATGCCAAATTCTAAAAAACACCTCCCTCAGGGGAGCAACTGAAAGCTGTTTATAATAGACCAGAAACTCCTGTCTGAGATTTATCAGCGACTGTCACAGGTGAGAAGTGTTTACTAACAAAGCCAGAACAAGTGACAGAGAAGGTGATGACTCTTTCAGGATGCTCAGGCTTTGGAATAATTCATCTTTTAGCAAGCAGCCCCAAGTAGTCCCAAATCAGAGCTTTCAGCAGGCCAGCTTGTACACAGCAAGAGCACTCCCTTCCCTGGTGTTCTGCTGGTTCAGCCATCAACATTTTATGCTGCCAGAAGCTGCCTGATCACACAGGCCAATGCTGAACTCAGCAACATCCCCTCAAAAGTCTTCTTTCAAACAATCCTTCCAAAAGTTCCTGTGGGCCCAGCTCCTCTGCTGCCCACTGTGGTGCCAGCATTGCCTGCTGGACACAACAGACACAGATGGCTTCCTCAGTGGCCCTTCACATGGAAAAACACCACTGAGAGAGTTTAGCAAGATGCAACCAGCCCCAACAGCAACCATACCCAACAGGAAGCTCCTCCAACTGATCAGCGCCTGGTTGATATAATCCTGGCCTTGCCCACCACCCCAACCACGACCACCTGGGTAAGGGCAGGGCCACAGAGACACAGGTGGGCCAGGTTGTGCCTCTGGAACATGAAGCCAACAGGAAAACCAAAACATTCTGCTAGGTTGTGACTAATCCAACTTGGGGCCCACAACTCATGCCCCAGCACTTCACCTGGCAGCCCAGTTGTATCTGTAGCCACCCTGAGGGAGTAGGGGAAAAGGAAAACAAATCAAAATGGATCTGATTCCAACTTCAGTGAAAGCACTGCAGGGTTTCATTTCCCTCTATTTGATGTTTGAAATCTTGGCTGATGTTCAGGCCTTCAGATAGATAATCCTCTTAGCAACTGAGTACTGTACATATATCCTTTTTTTCTCCCATAGTCTTACAATTTCTTTAGCAATATGAATTACATGTATGTAGATAGAAATAGGCTGGGCTCAGTAGTTTCAAAAGTATCCTGCTCTCAAAGTTCATAAATTGAACTCTAGGAACTAAGTGAAAGTTGCAGTTGGCAACTAAAGAAGGACACTGAGAAGTTCCTGAAAGAAGCCAGGAATTTTTTGTTAAATATCTCATTATGTTGTATTTTGACTGCTCATCTAGTTGGTCTTTTTTAAAAATAAATACTTCATTCCAGGTTTGCTACAGTACCTCACAATTTTTTGATATTTCAGACAGTGTTTCTTTCAACTTTTGAAAGCATGTTTCAGGCCCTGACAAGTATCTTCCAGGAAAATTGCATATGACTAATACAAAAGGGGTTTCCAAAGAAGCTGTGGTTTTTCACATATATTTTTTTTTTCAATTATTGAGATCATCATTCCCCTTCTGCTTCTAGGAGGTCTTTTGTTGTGGCTTTGTGGCAAACGGACCCACCAATTTTAAAATGTCTTTTTAAGTCAGCTTAAACTATGACTCCCATGAATCCTCGGGGAGTCTTTCGGAAACAGGAACTCAGAAGACGGAAGCCGTGTTATCAGACTCGGCAGGCTATAAAAGCTGAAAAGAAAAACAAAGCCTCCCTCTTCCATGGTGACCTTTGACAGAGAATGTTCGCTACTCTTAAGCCTCCCTCCCCTCCCCCCACCAGGCCTCTTGGCCAGAGGGGGTGGAGGAGGAGAACTGCTGCTGGAGAACTCGAACGAACTACTCCAGCCACTCTAAGAAGAATCTGGAGAGCAAGGGCAGAGAAGCAGCTGAAGGTAGCTGCCGACAGGAGCCAGAAACACCACCGCATACCACCGCTGGCCACTTCTGGAACTGTGCCAAGTTCAAACACCAAAAGGTTTGGAGCCAGAGGTGGGGGAGGGAAAGCTACTGTCCCACTGTTTAAAGGAACCTGACACGTTAAGAATCTGAGTGCCGGAAATGCCCTCCCGCTTAAGAAACTTGACACCCTGCCGCTGGGAAAGCCAGAATCGAGCGAGGTGGGGGAGGAGAGAAGTTGCGCTATTCCAAACCAGCGCCGCCACGGAAGCAGCGCCAAGCAAAGCTGCCTGCCAGCTTTGCCTGCCCCACAGCACCGGCACCACTCCACGCTGAGGGCATTGTGCCCAAAACCAGAATAAATTACAGCAAGAAGCTGTTGCTGGCACCGCCCAATCCAGGGGGCGCCACACCAAAGAAACCTGCTGCTCTAAGGTGGAGCATTGCAGAAATTACAGCAAGAAGCTGTCGTTGATGCTTCCCCAAGCTGGGGGTGCCACGCTGAAGAAACCTGCCGTCCCAAGCTGGGGGCGTTGCAGAAAGAGGCCGCACGCCACCACTGAGTAGTGAGCCGTGTGCTGCTGCTAAAAATTGTGGCAAAAAGCCGCCATCATCACCATCATCACCGCCATTGGAGGGAGACCCCGCTTGCACCGAAAAGCTGGCAAGTCGCTGCCATCATCGGAACTGCCCGAGTCTGCTGACCGAACGTCGTTGACCCGAACATCGCCACATGCTACAAGAGGGTAGAAACCAACATTTACACACACGCACGCACCACACCACACCAGGTTGCCTGAAGGGGAGTGAGTGGGTGGGCGTGGCGTCCTTTGATATCGTAATATATCCACAGAGTAAATAAGGTTTTGTTAGAATATATTTCGTAATAAACTTGTTCAATGCTCATCAATCTCCGTGGTTGCCTACGAGCTTGTTGGGGTAGTGTCTCGCCTTTCCCTCGATCCTCTTCCCTTTTGGGAGGCGGTACGGATGCTGGCGCCTGGACCGTGACAAACACATACACCATATATTTATATGTACACATGCACACATAATATATATTTATTTCCTTGTATTGTTTCCTCCAATTTTTCCTGTTTCCCAGAAGAGTCAGAAATTCTCTCAGTACAGTAAAAGCCCTGTTTAATAGACTAATTCTCCAGTGGAACCAAAATAAGGTGATTTATCACTTGTAAATTTGCCAATTTCAACCAGAAACAGCAAGAGAACAATAAATGTTTCAAGTTTGTGAATTTACCTTTTGCCAGCTCTAGTCTAGCAAATCGAGGAAAGAAAAAAAAATCAGAGCTTAACAAGAAGCCTCACAACTATGATTTCTTTTTCACAGAGAGAATTAGCTTGATAGTCTCCCCACTCCCAGCACGCACACATCATTAATATAACTATATGGTCTTTCTGGTACTGCACAATTTCATAATCTTATTTGGACAAAGAAGAAATTCACACATCATCCTGATAAAAGCAAAATGCAAATGAAGGCATGGTTAATCATGAGAGATCAGATGTGGAAGACCATATGCTTATACAAGCCCACATAAAATCACACTGGTTAGAAAGAGCAGGATTGCCAAAGGGATATCAAGATAAATGGCACTTAGAAATCACGAGAGAACAAATGATCAGCTGAAATAAGCAGTTATCTGAACAAGTCCTGGGGGACTCCTGCCTCAAAATTATGGATTAGTTTGAGCTACTCAGATACCAAGTTGTGATATAATATGGCAAGTCCCTGAACATATGCTTGGGCATCCAAGGAATAATGATGGGATGTTTTCTCATTTTAACTCATAATTCCAATCCTAGTGCTTTTGTGCAGAAAGATGAGAGAAGCTGGCACAAGAAACCTGAAGCTGGAGGGATGGTCATGGATCATTCTGCCCATGAAGCTGAACTCTCTGACATCCAAGTCCAGCTTTGCCATTGTTCATCTGATGCTCATACTGTGGAAATGTGAGTCAGGATCGGTCTGAGGAATCCTACCTCCTGTACTCATCTTAAGCACCTTTTTTTCTCTGAGCTCTATAGCAGCAATATGGAAGGTGAGTGAGTTTTTGTGTGGGGAGAGTTAAAGCCTTTACTTTTCTGACAAAACATAGTCACATCTTCCTGTTTGTTGCTAAGTAGTTTCACAGTTCAGGTCTTGTGTTTCCTCGTGGTCAGAAGCAATCAATACACTGTTACCAGTTACCTTAGAAAATACAACATTGCCTCCTCTCCTGCCCCACTAGTAGGAATATGTATCACTCTCAAATCTACTGAAGATATAAGCAATTGCATAGTCTTTGGAGACCTGCACTGAAAGCATTTTCAGAAGAATTTCTGGCCTCTGCAGAAGAGATGTCAGCATTGATTTTCCCCATAGCAAAAAGGGGTGAGTATACAGCACACTTAATGCTACATTTGTTCAGTACCTTTGATGGCTTGCTGCAGTGTTAACCAGAGTGATGTATAATGTTGCTAGAGGGAACCAAAGTTTCCACAGAAATGATGAATCTTTAGCACAGAAGCTTAAGGTTTGAAAATGCAATTTAACATTAGTGGCTGATTTCTGCTGACCCCTTGTACTCTCTTGGAAAGAAAAAAAAAGCGCTCATAGAAATATGGCTCGTACTACAGGGAAAAGTAGTCCCCTGAAACAGGGAGCTAGCCTTGACTCTCAGTGCTCTGACTTTCTTTTTTCTCTTTTAAACCAATCACCAAAAAAATTATTCCCCTGTCACTTTCAGAGTCACGTATTTCACATTACTTGAAGCTTGCAGCCATAAGTGAAAAAATAAAAGAACAAACTATGAAAAAGGAAGAGGGCAGAGAGCTCTAAAGCAATTTATTCTCTCAAACTAACAAAACAGCATAGAATTTTTTTAAGGCAATTACAGAGGAACATATTGGTTTATAGTTCTATAAAAGAGGAATGGGCAAGGTCCCTGTTTCAATTTTCACGTGTTTTAAGTCCGGATAGAAGGGTTTTACTTGTTTAGATATTGAAGAATGGAACTGGTTTTCCTCTATTCGTGTCTGGCTGTTTCCCACCATTCATCTCCCACCTTCCTTCTGCTAGCTTTTCAATGGAAACCTAACATAGAGAATATGTCAGTTGTGACAGAAAAAATTGCTGGTTCAGTTGCATGAAAATTAGATAGTGACCAGATGTCATCCCCACTTCTCAGACTTTCCAGTTCACTCTGGTAATTTCTTTTGTTTTGATTTATTAAGGGAGACAAAGTTGTAAAAGCTTCTTAAGGGAAGGGTAAATAACATATCTAACTTGAAATGGATAGAAGGAAAGGGCTCAACACATTAGAAAGACCTGCTCTGTTATTTGCTTCTGAAGAATCTGAAGAAGAGAAATAAAAATGTCAAAATTACCCATATGGCAGACATATGTTTCTACAGACAATATTGTAGACCAGTATTTTTGAAAAGGACAATATACGGTTGGTTTTTTTTTAATGATGCATTTTATGTATAAATACACAAGCATACATATAATTATCTATATAGAGTGCCAAAAAAGATACTTGACAATACAGTTGCATTATGGTGGATGTCTTCACTTCTAATTGTCTAGATTAGATTACAAATAAATGCCAGATGCTCTACGTTCCAGTTTCAATTGGGCAAATGATGGACTATCATTACTTTTCTACAGCTAAACAGAATTTTTCTTTTGAAGTTTTAATCTATACTTTCCAGTTATGCTAGACCAAGAGTATAATATAAGATAAACAGCTAGTTTTCCATATGCTGGTAAATAAGGAGATGTTATTTCAGGATTACCTCTACTACCAAGTGAGAAATCTAGTTCCTCCTCTGAAGTGTTGATAACATCCTACTCCTCCACTGGTGTTAATGATGTATGAAATCCTAGCCAGGCCTCATTGATACCATTCTATTTCAGCATGCCAGGATATGTATTAATTGAAACAAGGCTAACCATTAATCATTGCTATGCCATAACAGCCTATTATTTACATATGGTCCTCAGACTACACCCTTATACAGAGACACTTGCATACCCTCTACTGGGTCAGATTGTCTCCTGGCATCCCTTAGTTACTGCAGCATTGATTAGGAATGAATTCTTGTTCTGCATCACAAATATTCTCCAACTACTAAGAATTATCTTGTATACTTGTGTATTTTTTTCAGAATCTTTTGTGATTTAAACAGTATTTCTGCACTTACTGCCAGCTGGTGTCAGCAACAGACAGGCTCTTTGATCAGTTACACCTGCACCTACAATGTATTTTTCCTCCTTCACAATGCCACATTCATGTCTTCGCTTTTGATTTCCAAGCCATACATGTAAGGCAAGAAAAAGAATGTTATTCACGTTTTACAAGCCATGCCAAAAAACGTGATTTCTATGCAATTGCCTCCCAGCCTCTCCTTTTTTTCCAGCTGACAGCATCATCCTGAGGAACATTGTCAGGTGCAGTGAACCAGGTCTAAGAGGCCAGCAAGAATATATGGAATAAGGAAGAGAGACAGAGAAAAATGCTGAAGAGAAAATGAAGGGTTGTCTTCTTCCTCCTCTTTTTCTTAAAATTCTGGACATCAAAGAAAGTAAGTGCCAGAACTTTAAAATCATTAATTGTATGCGAGCTAAATAGTTCTTAAGTACTATGGAACTGCATGCCTAGAAATTGGCTACTATCAAAATTGCACTTTAATCCTTGTTTCAGAGACTGTTATAAATATGGTCTGAATTAGTATCATGCTACTGTCATGTATATAGCATGTTATTATGATAAGTTATTATCCTTGTGTGCAGGGCCCGATCAGGCTTTCCACAAGCAGAACTTTGCAACAGCAGTTTTGCATGTTGAAAATTTTCAGTGCAGAAACAGAAATGTACAAGCTGGGGAGAAAGTAGATACTTAATAGATATAGTAAAAGCTATGTAGATATAATACAGTCGCTTGAACCATCTGTACTAACTGATTGCCCCTAAGTGGCTTGAAGTGTGGCATTATGCAGTGCCGGTATCCCTGTCTTATGAAGTGTGCTTGCAAATGGGTATGTTTACTTTGGAGGGAGGGTAGAAGATCTCATCCCTTATAAGAGAGATTGAAAATTAGAAGGCATTAAACTGACATAGCCACAAAACAAATTTTAACTAATGAACTAAGAACTAAATTACACTTTTAAAAGTTATGCTTTAACTTGTATATACCTTCATGAAAGGAAAGCAAAGATTTCCATTTTTCTTTCTTAACTACTGCAATATATTTGCTAAAACTTAATGGGTTTACTCTGGGTTTTCTGTTTTAAACAATTTAAAACTAGATGTCAGTGGTATGAGGTTTATGCAGTCCACTTCCAAGTCTATTTACTGGACATTTTTACTCAAAGTATAAATTTATTGTGATTGATGATATTGAGGGGAGATTTAAAAAAATAATTACAAAACATAAAGACATATACAATAAAACTGAAGTGAATGTTACATTTCTATTCTAGATCAGGTTTCTCAAAGCCCTTCTTTAGAACTAGTCTATAGGCTGAGGCTACATCTATACTAATGAGCTGAACAGTGCTGGGACTCTTCCCTGGGCCAGCTGGCATAGGTGGACAGCATGCATCCTACTAAACTCCTTTACCCTCCAAAAATATATATGGTGCATCCAGAATTTCTGTTAAGGATGTTTCCTGGCCCATTGTAGGCCAGTATCTTCCCAGAAATTGAAAATATGCTTTGGCCAGGGATAATGTTGTGCTAATTGTAGTCTTTTCATCAGAGAGGAGTTACATGCTTAGGGGTAGATTGTCAAAGATATTCAGGTGTCAGATGGGTGCTTTGTGAGGGTTTTAAGACAGATCCTTAATTTCTACACAGTCTACACAGTCTTCTACAATCATTGCTTAGTAACAGCTCCTAGTGAATTTTACCCTGGGCTGAACATGAATTAGAAGTAAAACTATATCATTTATCAGTCTTTCTTTGAGAAACTGCACAGTTAGAAAATAATGGGACTTCAATCAAATTCAGTTAATTGAACCTAAGATAGAACCTAAGTCATGTGAAAGAGTCTGTTAGTCTTGAATAAGCAGTGCCAGGATATTTATTACATTGGTCTGTCCCCCAGTGAAATTCTGTCCATGATAAGGATTGCCTGAATATGCAGGGGGATTTATGGTTGGTGGGGGATTAATTTCAGTTTTCTTGCTGAGAAAAGAGCCAAAACCAATAACAAATCCTTCTCTGCATATCACATGTTCATTTTTGTTAAGCAGAAAGCATGATTCCTTACAACAAAAGCACGTCTGGTTTACAAACAACTGTCTGTAAAGGAAGCTTGTCCACAGGTGTAGGGACCTGATCCTATTTTGTTGGAAAATGGTTTTAGAATGTTTCCAGGGACCTCATGGCAAGTAAATAAATGTGATTATATAGGTAATTATATAAATACAAATGATTCAATTTCTGCCTTAAATCATGAGGAAAAACATTTTGATTTCCAGGAGCAGATCCAAGTTCTCAGTTCAGGAATTATCTGAAAAATGACAGAATTGTTGTTGATAGCTGAACTCACACACAGATGTGAAAGGTTTGTCATGTGCATGTTCTTTCCTTTAAACCTTTGTTTCTATCTGGTGCTAGAATAATATAAACTCTCTTTTTCTGTCAAGATATCATGTTTGAAAAAAAGTCTAATTAGTAAAGACTTTTGCAAAATTGTCAGGAAGAGAATTTGGAACAAATTCTTGTCTACAGTAATTAATTGAAATTGGGAGTGATACCATATGTAAATGTGGTTTTCATCTATTAATTAGAAGTGTTAATTACTTTGATCAGAGACCTCATTATACCACTTTTGGGATGCAATGGAAGTAGGGAAAAAAAAATCTTGAAAAAACCAGTTGTTTTAGTATCAAGAGCCTTTGGTATTTTTCATGTTTGTACTTACAGCGTTACATAAAAGATTTATTGGATTGAGATCTGAACTTCTGCGGAAGTTTATTTCATTCCTGCACCCTACTGAACCCAGAATAAATTTGTTCAATGTCTATTCATGTTGTTTTGTTATTTCCCTTAGCAAAAGCAGCACATCAAATCATCTTAGAACTTATGGGGACTGGCAGAGAGAATGGTCCTGCAGGGGAGCTGGGATATCAGGATCTTGTGATCTGTATATAGTTCCTGCCAGCCAAATTTTTCTTGTGAAATTTTACATTAGCTACTTAATAGTTCTGTGCTTCAGTTTGCCTCCTGTACAGAAAGATAGCACTAGATTTCTCTCTTCTATTCATCTGACTTGTCGAGTTAGAATAAAGAGACAAACACAACACAGTTGCACAAGAAGCTCATACAGTGGGTCACAGCAGTCTTGTCAGGAGAAGGAGTGCAAGGGATCTTTTAACTGTGGTGGATAAGTAGGATTGAGCAGGTGTCCTGCTTTGAAGGACAGGTGTCTGTGAGGGAGGCAGGAACCTCCCTTAAGATGGGAAATGTAGACCCCTCCCCTCCCTCCTAATTCTTGTGATTTCGAAATCAAGGGCTCTCAGTCAAAGATATAGGGAATAGGAATAACAGTTCTTTATAATATATGTATATATATGTATATGTATATGTATGTATATCCAAACAAGGGAAGAGCAATTAGCACAGCAATTGGTCGCAAAGCATGATCAGAGAATCGGTCACAACCTCTCGGGTGTAGTGATGGTCTCAGGTCGGCAGGGGGCGCTGGAGGTTCCCGGCGAGCAGGGTCGCTGCGATGGCGCGGCCGGCTCAGCACGTGGCGCTAGTGGCGGCGAGAAGCAAAGGAGGAGAACAGGGCTTCACCCAGGGAGAGCTGGCTGCAGTGCTCCAGCAGCGGGGGCAGCAAAAGCTGAGGCGGTGGTGGAGAACGCGGGCAAGGGACAGGCAGGGCAGCTGGTGGACCCAGGAAGCGGGGCCTCCGCTCCCGACTGGGGAGGGGAGGGGGCAGTGAAAACTCGGTCCCGAGCAGAGGGAAAACAAGTCTTCCTTTAAGGGAGATGTTAATAAAGTCCCAACCAAAAACCAGTGAAAGCTCACCTCGCGGCAGGGGAAAGGCAGCTCTCAGTGAAGGATGGGGAGGGGGGGGAAGAGCGAAAAGGCAGCAATAGGCAGGAGAAGAGCAACGACCTGCTGCAGCTAGACCCCCGAACTGAAGAGAGAGAGAGGGCAGCGACTCCTCCCCTTCCTTTTATCAGCCCAAATCTCGAGCTATCTCTGTCCCTCAAGATGAGCTTTTTACACAGGAAATGGTGGCATCCCGAATGCTTTCCATAGTAAGTTATGGGAACAAATTCTATATGTCAAAAAAGAACAAAAGGGAAGAAAATCTAACCCCCAAGAGCAGGATATGATTTAATCCAAAGCAAGGAATCACCAGGGAAGTGCAAAGGATTTGGCAGCATTTTGTCTTCATTCCTGCTGCCTGTTTGTTGCTCCACTGGATGCAGCCCCTTAGAGCATGGCATGATTTGTCCCTCAGGTCCTGTGTGTCAGGAATGTAGAAGACAGAGCAGAAGGAGAAAACACGTGGTTCACAAATGAATCCTTTGCTACCTCATGAGAGGAGAAGCACAAAACTTGTTTTGGTTGCCCGGGACGTCTGGTCTGCCCTCTTGATGCTTGAATAGGCAACCCTTTGGATGGATGAATGTTGGTTGAAAAAACTCTTTGTGCCATCTGCATAAGGGTCCTTCTAGGCAAGAGGCAAAAGAGGTGATTGGCCCTGTGCCCACATCTGCAGGGTCCCAATTCACTACGCTGTGCTGTCTCT
>JAVSBS010019484.1:0-15742 GCA_033124195.1 Coracias cyanogaster | reverse complement strand
CCCTGATGATTCATGGGAGTCGTAGTTTAAGCTGACTTAAAAAGACATTTTAAAATGGTGGGTCCGTTTGCCACACTGCATTCCCTGACATAGCATTTATTAATACCAGGACATCCACTTTGCCAGGCTGTTTTATGCACAGAGACAATTAAGAAGTTACTAACCAGTTTTGTCTACTGCCATGTGTTGTACCTGTTTAAATATAGGTATCTTATGCCTTACATTCTGTTCTGATAAGCCTGAGATTTCCACGACAAATTTTGCAGTGTCTGATCAGAGATGTTCCTAACAATGTAGCATTTTTATTTAGTCCTGTTCAATCTGAATCGAACTTTGCAATAAGTATTATGAAGTTATTCATAGCCTTCATACTTCATTCTGGCATGTTATTGCCAGATCTGAAATTACACTTCCAAATCCCATGACTTGCCTTATCAGCTATAGATATGTAAAATGAAATAATATGATTAATTACGTTTTCTGTAACATAAGGAAATAATTATTATAGTACATTGATCATACCCCCTGTTATATCTGCCACCTTTTTACTGAAGGCAAATGACAGAACCTACTTGTATCTTTGCTGAGATTATAAATTGTATTTTTTCCCAACCTGATAACAACCACAAGAAGCTTATTAAACTTCTGTCACATTGGCTATTCAACTTACTTAGTTACAGGGTCACCTTTTTGATTTTGATACAAATGTCAGATCATTATATTTTTTCAAAATATGAAACCTTTACTGAAGGAGGAAAAAATAAGTTATATCTATTTCAGGGAATGTGTCTAGGCAGATTTTGAAAGTCTCCAGAGAAGGAGACTCCACAACTCTCTGGGCAGCCTGTTCCAGTGCTCCATCACCCTCAGAGTAAAGAAGTTTCTCCTCATGTTGAGGTATAATCATACCTCAGACCTGGAGTCTTCTCTTCTCCAGGCTAAACAGCACCAGGTCTCTCAGCCTTTCCTCGTAAGATAGATGTTCCACTCACCTAATCATCCTCATAGTCCTCCGTTGTAGTCTCTCCAGTATTTTCCTGTCTCTCTTGAACTGGAGTGCCCAGAACTGGACACAGTACTCCAGATGTGGCCGTACCACATTCTCTCCTGCCCTATCCTGTCCTCTCCTCTCCTCCCAACACCTCCCCTCCCATACTGAGAAAGATCTGTCTGACAGGTAAGATCAACAGCCCTCCAGGAGTGTCTCATTACCTTCACTGGCAATGAAAAGATCTATCGTATTCTTGCTTAAACCAAATGCTAACTTTTAGACACTTAACTTTCAGGCAGCTGACTGGTTGACTAATTACCTAATTACCTTTGAAATTCTGCTTCTTGGGTCTTGGAGTTTCTACAGATAAAATGTTTCTGGAAAAAATTGTTTTCCAGTACTGCATAAAGGAAGTACTATTTTCCATCAATTTATAAACTTATTAGCATGCATGAATAATTAATTTTTCATGCTGCTTTTCTTACGTAAGAACTTTATATCACTTGGTACTGTTGACTTAAAAACCAAATGAATCATACACACCTTATGGCTCGATGTATAGGCATAAACACTATGTACATTAGCAGCAACAGAAATCACATTACCTCAGACAAGTGATTCTAAACCCAGAGTATTTTGACATTAATTCCAAGAGAACTCTTTAAGCTCTGCCCGATGGAAGGTGCCGTTTGTTTTTTTTAGTCTGGTTTGGAAATCTACTGTAGTGAAACAAGGTCTTAACATGGTATATTATGCATTCTGCTTGGAACATGAGACAAACTAAAGACATACTGTTGTTATCTACTTGGCTTTCCCTGCAGCTTTGTACTTTTTGATATTACCAAGAGCAAGATAATTTTTGCTGCCTGGGTGGTTTGTATGTAATGGTAAAATCTGGTTCCTGTGATGACATATTATGGTCTTTTTCTGAGAAAAGATGGAGTGGCAACGTTAATCTATTTTTTAAAATTCCATATCTTACAGCTTCCGTAACCCAGCATGCACCAGAACTGCATGTCTAATAGCGTAACTCTGTCCCAAACACTAAAGAAAATCCTCCTTTTCTGGAAACAGTACTGCAGACTGTACTCAAGGTGAGGTCACACCAACACTAAATACAAGTGAATAATTACCTCTCTTTACTGTCTGGTTATGCTGTGTTTAAAGCACCCCAGAAAGTAGCTGCAGACCTTCCCAGACTCCCAACACCTTTCGTAGATGATTGAGAGGGGTTCTGCTGTAACTTCTGTTAGATACTTCAGTACTCTGAGATTAATCTCATCAGGCCCCATGAACTTAGGAATTTTTAACTGATACAACCAGTTCCTTGGAATTTCAGCATCCACTAATGAAATATCATTGTTCCTGTAGTCATGGTGCTCCAAGGCAGAGGATGGAGTGGACTGCAGTCTATCAATATTATTGAAGACTGAGGCAGGAAAATCCATAGAATGCTTTAAGGACAGCCTAAAAACTTATTGTAAAGCTTATGGAATCTCCTAGATCTGCCAGGAGGTGCAACATGGAAGTTAAAGAATAATAAAAGAGAATCATTTTATTATCATTTTCTCTTTATTCATCATACAAATGTATGCTATATTTTTTATCATGAATTAGCATTTATAAGATGTTTGTTTGTATATTGGATTCTCAGAAGGTATTTATTATAAAGTATTTATAAATTAAATTTAAAAGTATGAACATATGTTTTAAATGTTGAACTCCTCTGTGCCTCATCAGAAAACCAATTACTATCTTGCAAGGTGTTCAGGAAAGATAAAAATCCGTGAAAAGGAAGTAGAATTGGTGCATATTTTTCCAATTATATATATGACTTTTGTATTGAAATCTTCTTGTAATAATACCTGCAAAGGAGACAATGCTTTAGCATTCACATTTGTACCAAATTCTGACACTGATTATAGATTACCTAGGCATTACCCTTGCATTACATCCTGTAGCATATGTTGCTGTGTTAATACAGCAAAAAATAATTGCTAGACTCTTCAAACACTTTACAAAATGTATTATCTTAGAATGAGAATATTGTTTGCTAAATACTAATCTTTCTTGTTCTGCTTGAAAAGCTGCATTTTTAATAGTTTTTTTTCACTGAAAAGGCAACCTGTTTTCATTTAATTTGTCTCCACTAATCTGTTGCTGCTCGAGATTATATTTTGATTGATTGCTTCCTTACACTCAAATGCACACTATCATGAGACAAAGCTGCCGCAGCAAGTGAAGAACATTTTATGTAGCCTTTTCTAACTAAAGAAAACTATTAGTTGGTTATACCAAATACAGGCAGTTTTGTGGCTATAATACAATCAATAGAGAGAAATTTATCTCAAGTCATGGGTTTGAAAGTTATAACCATCTTCATTGGCGGATGATGCAAATATCCCTGATTATTTTTTCCTTCAACTAATATCACAAAAGTCTTTCTATAAGTGCAGGTATTGGTGAAAAGAACAGTTAGGGAGTGCTGTCTGAAAATATAAGAGAAAATAAAAAGAAAAAAATAAGGAAAGGTTTCTTTCAGATAATTTACTAACAATTCTTTCTCTTTTGTTCAGAAAATTTTGTCTGCAGCAATACAAGACAGTTGTTCTAGGAGAAATACCAAGTGTGTAAGAGAAGGGAGAGGCCACTTACATAGTTCACAGTCCCATGCACAGAGCCTTATTTTCTTCAAGCATCCACTATTAGTTTTTACTCTTTGGCAGCAATCTCCATTTCCTGCCAGGGAAGTCCAGGCTTGAGCTGTTTGCAATCTGCTGTCATGCACTGGGAGCTTGTCAGAGACCCAGTGGAATTGACTTTGTAAAATTAGTTCTCAAAAGTAAGATCTGATGCCCTGGGAAAGTGAGCTACAAATTTGCTGGGCAAAGCAAACTGTCACATTAGTCCTAGCTGGCACAGCATAAGGTCCTGTGTCATTTCTTCATAGTGTCCTCTTCTGTTCAGCTGGAGACTCTGTGCACCCTCAGTCTCTATAACAAATAGGGCAACAAAATGTGGCTCCAAGTCTCCTTTCTGGTCTGTCCTTTGGCTCACTAGAAACAATCAGTCAGTCTCCTCAGGAACTCTACTGAGTTCATCAAGCCTATTTTAACAGTTGTGATGCTAGTCGGTGCCTCAGCTGAAGCGATTGGACAACTAACCGCTTTCCAAATAACTTGGAGTGAGACCAGATGTTACAACATTTGATTCAACTTTAATAACTAAAATTATTTTGAGTCTAAAAATTTTTAATAATTCTCAAGTTAAATGTATAAAACCTATATATAATGCTTTCCCAGCCCAGATACTGCATTGTCTTTTCTTCTTATAAATGGAAGAATTATTACTGCAAGACCTAATTCTTCCCAGGTTTTATGCATCTTTGCAGTGTGTGTAGAAGGCACTATATTCCCCATCATCACTCAAGTTCTTATCTCTTTCTTTTCCAGTCCCACATATTTTGTCAGTGGTAGAAAGTAGAAAAAATAGAGCCACAGCAACCTGATATGTACAAGGACTGTGAAACAATCTTTGCATATTCCTCTATTGCTGGCACTGCAAAAAGGTATGGATGAGCAGAGAATCATATCAGTGTCTTATCTGTGTACCTCAAGAACCACTGGAAGAATACGAGAGCAAAAGAACTCACAAAAATATGGTAATGAAGGCACTGCCTCCACTTCCACTGTCAGCATTCTGATCTTCCAAGACAGAAACATCCAAACACTCCCTTCAGCAATGCAGAGGGAATGAAAACTCAATGCAACCCCAAAGTTTCTTGCCTTCCTGTCAGATTTGCTCAAATATTTTCAGCAGGTGGGCTCCCAGTAGCTGGGTTACAAGGGTAAGTATTATTGTTTGTTCTGGGAGACAAAATATGACAAGGAGTACATTTCTAACATGAGATCATGTTTTCTTGGGACCCTGCCTAAACAATAAAGCTTTTGAGGTTAATATAAACTGGCCTTTAGCCTTCCAAAGGACTTGTAATATCAGGGATCTTTTGTTGTCTCATCTATTATGGACTCACAGATCTCTCTTTTTCTAAGAGTATGAAATGTACCTTTAAATTTGAAAAGAAGAAATTACATTTTTCCCCTCAGCAGTGTTGCTCATTTTGTGTGATGTTTAATTTTGCAGTGCTTGTCAGAGTGACTGGTTTTAAGACACTGAATGCACTGTCCAAGCAACCTGAAGAAATTGACTGAGATTATAATAATTCTCTTGGTACAAAGGTTGAAGTAAAATCTCTCAAGGCAATTAGAAACTCAGTTTTGCCAATCTAATGTTTAATTCTTTCTCATGTTTTTTTTAATAAACAAGAGCCAGAAATATGAGGTGAGAAATTGCAACACTTTTTACTATTCCACAGGCACACAGCCTACTTGGTTGAGCAAAAATGACTTACCTACTCTGAAATGTTTAATGTCAAGCCTTATGTTATTTTTTTCTCTAAGGTACCTCATTTGGACCAACAGACCTAGTGCTCATTTTGCTTCTGAGCTGTGATTTCTGGATAGTTTGTAACACTCATGAGTTTGCATAAAAT
Organism: Coracias cyanogaster; assembly: GCA_033124195.1. Lineage (NCBI taxonomy): Eukaryota > Metazoa > Chordata > Aves > Coraciiformes > Coraciidae > Coracias > Coracias cyanogaster. The sequence continues at coordinate 10,199 of JAVSBS010019484.1, read as the reverse complement.
TGTAGGTGGGATCCAGTTACCTTCCACAGGTCTCTAATACTTATGTAAGCTTTTGGTCCATAGTAAAACAGTCTTCCTGAAAGAATGTTTGAAGTCTTTTTACTGTTGGTTGAGAAACCTGTTCATCTTTGAAAGATTTCAGAGTAACTATTTACTTGCTCAGGTTGAACTTTCTAGGTTAATGAGGAAATTTTTACTGTTATGAGACTTCAAAGACACCTCCAAAGATTATCTCCATTTATGCTCTCCTATTACCTGATCTGGCTTCAGAAACAATTGATATTTTCCATTCCAAGTATCTACTTTCAAGTCTCAAATCTCTTGCAGTTGTGGCAAAACACAAGAGAGTTTGTTAACTCTGTTTGGCCAAGGAAAAATCCATGAACCTCTTCATAGCCAACCATTCTTCTATAAACATGATTGTCAATGCATTAATTTCAAATGTGGTCACTCATAAATTTAGAATTCAGCAAAGCATTCACCAAAAATATACAAATGGGTGGAGTTTAGAAATCTCTTTCAATTCGATAATCCGGCACTCTCAACAGTGATTTATTTCTCAATATGGGCTAAATCTTAGTAATGCTGCTCATTTATTTTGCAAGGGAAAAAGTGCTGCAATCTTTATATCTCATAGCCATCTTTACTCACTTCTTGCTTAAAAGAAAATGTCAAAACAAGAAAACACCATAAAAATTAAAAGTAGTAAACAAAATCATTTAAGCTAACCAAGTCTAAGCCATATCATTTGAGAACTTTCTATAGGAGGAGAATGGACGTTTCTAGAGATTAAATAAGTAGCTAAGGCAAATGGCATGAATCTCACTGCAGAGCTACAACTATTTCTCCATTTCTCCATGTTCCATAAGAAAGGCCTTATTATCCCAGAAAAGTATTTCTTAGACAGAGTTTTTAAGTGAGAGGAGCCCTTCCCAACCACTTTAAAACCCCTAGGGTGTGTATTTTTGTTCTGATAACATGAAATCCAAAGCCAGCTTCTCTTCTTCTATGGTATAAGGTACTGCTTCAGTATGTTGCAGTACACAAACTAAGTTAACAGGTATTGTGTCAAAAGTGTCAAAAGTTTTGTTTTGTTTTGTTTTGTTTACAGGAAAATAGTACCAAAAAAATGAGCATGAGAAAAAATTTAGGACTTCAAACACCTGAATATGATTCGCTGATGCTATCTTAAAACAATAAAAATTACAAAAATATTTTCTTAAATTGGAGTACTACTTACTAACATTTATGTTTTCAATCAACAATTACTTATAACAGAAATAGAGTACTTAAATGTTAAAATCAAGCACCTGGATATGAAAATACAGGGAAGAGCAAGTATTAGAGATAGAATCTGCAGGATTAACCACTTAATCCCAGCTAAACCCTAAAGGCAGTTGAAGAAATGTATACCTCATTAATGAGAACAGACATATAAGAGTATTATTTTCATTAGTAACTTCAAAAAAGGCCTTTTAATAATTATACTCTCCTACAATTTGCATACAAAGCTGATATTTGAGTCTGAGAGCTAGCCAATATTTTGATTAGCTGCTGCCACATTTCAGCATGATAAGATTTTTATATATTGACTGAGCAAAATAATCTAATGAAAACGTAATCATATCTTAAGTGGTAAAGGTCCTTCTTCTGATGTTTGCTGGATCTTTTTAATAGCACTTGGAATGCAAAGGATAGCTGTTGATGTTTGCCAGCCTTTCAGTTCCTTCATGTTAGCAAACTCTCATAAATCTGAAGATTCACTTCCCTTTTTACTATTTTATACTTCAGCATAAAATCGTTTTGATATCTTGATTTACACCATGTGCAAAACTTATGGTTGCAGATATATTAGCTATACTCCATTAATATCCATCTTTCTCAGGTTTATAGACTCTTTAAAAAGACATTGTCAAAGATTCATTTTGAGATCAGTATATACATTTACTTTCAATAATGATGTCTTATTCTTCTTCTGTGTTCGATTTTGTGTTAAGGATCTTTAAATAATTATAGGCTCTTAAGTATTTCAAGAGAGGTAAATGCAGAAAAAAAAATCATGGCTTGACTGAAAACTGTATTTTTATTGAAGAAATTATTTTATAAGTTAAGCATTCCACTTAAACAATTGTCAACTTTTTGTAGGTTTGAAAATTATAAAGAATATTTCTGAATTATTATTTTTTAAAACCTTTCCATCCCTTGTTTAGGAGAAAACAAAGGTAAGAAAAAAGAGACCAAAATGGAATTGGGAAAAGAGAGATCCAAGAATGATTCTCCCAAACCATAAACCAAACATATTTTTTATTTCTCTTTCACTTTTAAAGCTGATAAATGAAAATTAAAATTTAACCCACATTTTCAAAAATATTTTTTAGTAGGGAATTTCACAGAGAGAAATAGAAGGGAACTCCAGCATTGACTTGTTATGGCTTCCGTTAACTTTGGTTTCCTTCCTTGGAAGAACTTACTGGCATAACACCCTTTCTACTACAGGTTTAAACCACCTCTTCTGAAAAAGTCTGGTTTCTGAAGAAAGTATTTGCAGTTTTACACCTGAATTCATGTTTTCTTGCAATATCCTTCTAAGGAAAAAATGTTGGCACTGGTATGCTTTCCTAGAATATATCACTGAGAATTTTTTGCCAAATTTTAAAATACAGGCATCTTTCCATAATCCTATCACACAGTTCATTTCTTTCAATTTATTTAACCCAGTATTAGTCACAAGTAAACTAACAAATAAGGAAGAAGCCTTATGTGCTCTTTAGCTTCTCACCCAGTCATTAAGTACATTTTGGGAAAAGTGATTAAGGACCAAATCAGAAATTAAATGCCCTGAGAGGAATAAGCTTTTTAACCTCATTGTCACAACAGATCATTATGACCTTCTTGAGCCACCACAACCCAATTTACCATAGATCTGTTCTCCACCTATTCACTGTCTTCTTTCTAGGGACCTTGATTAATAGCTGCTGAACTTTTAGACACCATTTCAAATACTTTTTAAAACAGACTGGGTATTCTGCATCCTAGTCACTCCATAAATTCTTATGGTAAATATTTAAATGTATACAGTACGTGTTTATATAAGACATAATGACATTAAATTGGGCTGATTAGATATGCCTGACTGAATGTACGTTAATAATTTACTTCTCATCAATTTGTTCCAGTGCCTAGAGGGCTCTGAGAACATAAAAAAAAAAATCCTAAAATGTTAATCAGGAAACAACTCAATTTATCTCAACAATGCATGCTAGTTAAAAAAAAAAAAAAAAAATCATAATAGATTCACCTAGCCACAGATTCAAAAAGAAAAGAACCAAATAATTTGAGATCGGGCTTCTATGCAAATTGTAGGTCAACTTCAGAAGAAAGAGGAAATAAGTGGGTATTACATTTTTATATAACACTGAGTTGGATTTGACCTAGAGTTTTTGGACAAAGGCTTTTCTGATTTCTGGTGAGCTTGACATATACAAAAGGAATACAAAAAAGACTTTCTCAAATCCTTACTTGAAAAAAAAATTATTAATCTTCAATTAAAGGTTTTCCTTCCTGCAGTATGTATTGCTGATCTTATTAATTTTGCCATTCTGAGTAAGCCACATTAGAAACTTTAAAATATATTTTTAGACATAATTCCTTCATGTTAATATCTATGTAGACTAAAAATTTCAAATCAAACTTCATGTAGTTCCTTACAAAAATTATTTGCTGCTCAGCCATACCAGTCTTGCAAACTATGTGTCTGAAATGAGGATGTTTTCAGAGACTGCTGTTGGAAGTCTAATGTTTCAATAAGCATGAAAAAACACCAAAAGATATTTTAGTAATAATGTGAGTGTTTTCTTCCTTGCCAAATCTTGTGGGTTTTATCTCCCCATGAAGCCACCTGAAAGCATGATTCAGCAACCCATACAGCTGCTTTGTGTCACTTGCTCTACATCAGGTAGATCACCTGGCTTCCAGCTGGTTTCCCACAAGTCCTGTGTCATACACCAGTCCCATCCAGATAGCTCTCACATCCTAGGGCATTTCATGTGGCATTACAGATGTGTGTTTGGACAACTAGAAAAAGACGTCAGTATTCACAAGTGATTAGTCAGTGGTCAATACAGCTAATGGGGTCAGTGAGTATTTCAGCCAACCAGCTGCAAGAGGCTCAATGGAACTGCTGTAAAATACTCACCTCCCTGAGGCTGGAAGCATGGAGGGTCTGAACCCCACTGGGAGTCTGCTGAAGGCCTGGAGAGATGCTGTAAAATATTTATAATATCATTAAGCTTGTATGTTGAGGTAGAGAGTTTAGTTTAACACAGCTAAACAGAGATGTCAAAATGTCAGTGTTTACAAATGTGCCAAGTGTCTGGAGAGGAGGCTGGTTCCACATGAAGGCACCAAAGGCCATTTTAGGTGCTCCAGAGTATTGGAGATAGCTTGTGGGTTAGCAAATTTCTTTCCTCAGCAAGCTTGACTCTAACCTTTTCCATCCTACATGTAAGAAGAGTGATGAGATTTATCATCCCTAGTCCTAGTTCTCCTTTTGTAGCCACTAGAAGAGTACCTAAGAGTATTCCACATTCAAGACTAGTGAGAAACTAGTTCTCATGTAACACCAAAGACTTATGTCTGTATTGCTGATCAGACACTGCACAAAGGTGGTTCCTTGACTATTAATAACTGCTGAAGAAACTGAGCACTGAGACAACATGCTGTTAAGGAAACTTTCTTTTTCTTATTAGCTTATGCCTGTTGATTACTGAACATTTCCCAGCCTCAGGGTTAGAATACATGACTACAGTTCAACAGGTTTAAGTTTGTCACAAAAAAAAGTGAATTTTGGCATGTTTTATGTGAAATGTAAAGAGAACAGAGTCAACTGTGAAAATGTTTCATCACTGACTTCAACTGCTAGTTTTTCTTGTCCTTTTACTACAAACCTGCTTTGCAGAAGTGCCTCCAGCCTTGACTATCCCAATTTCATGTTAAAGTAAAACCACCCCACAAGTAAAACCACCCAGAAACCCTCCCTGGAATTCTGTCTTTCCTCAACATGTGAATCTGATGCCTCTTTGCACCTTTAGCAAGCTCAAAAGCTCTTCATCTCCCCTTCACTGATGTGAGGGAAAGAATAATAGCTAGAGACCCTGCCTTCATGAAGTACTCAGCTCCCATACAGGAGTGGGTATTATCTGCTTTTTCCTGATGCAGAAAAGCTGAAAGATTTGAGAGTGGGTCTGGAGCAGGCTGGTTGGAGCAGACTGACTGTTCATACAGTTCTCATGATTAACTTCAGTGGCTCTTGGAGTTCCTCTGTTTTGTTTTTTTTTTAAAGTGTTTTGCTAAGAATGTAAAGGGAGCAACCTCTCTCCAGTGTCCACTAAGGTATTCAGTTTTGCTGTCATGCAATAAACTGATGAGCTATCCAAGTATAAAACATTATACACAGAACACTTTCATCACTGAATTTTGTCCCTCTCCATCCTTCCTTTCTTCCCCATTGCCCCTAGAAGGAACAAATTAAGTCTTCCACCAAGGACCATGGAAAAATAATTTTAAAAGCACTACTGAAGTGCCTGGTTTTACATTACAATATATTTGTCTCAGATTTTTTTTTTTGTTTTTTATTTTTCAAAACAAAATGTCTTTATTCAAAATTTCATGCATTTTCAGCATATTAAATATTTATTTCTCCTTCCATGCCACTTTTCTTTTAATTTCATGGTACAGTACTATTTTCAGAAACAATGTATTTTCATAAAATGTTTTCAAAATGGAAAAAAATATGGGAAAATGGGATTTTCCCTATAAAAACACAACTTATTGGGCCAAGGCCAGGGAAGTACCTCTCTATATTGCAAAATATAAATGAGCATGCTCTAGAAATCCTGAAACTGAAAGTTGCAGTGCAGGTATTGACACCTGCAGGTATATAACACATGAAACTGCATCAGTATTTTAAAGCACTGTGGAGTAATGAAAAATATCTGGTTGTATTACGATGAGTTGCAGAAGATGATAATCACATTGTAGGGGTCTCTGTTGGATTCAGATATTGGGATCCACTAAGCATGCTGAAAAATGTCTCAATATTTCTGTAGTGACTCTACAGAGCCGAGCAAGATTCACAAAATTGACTACATTGTGATAAAATGTTTTTAGCAGACAGAATGAAAATTCAGTGTGGCCATGGGCAGCTCTAAGTTATGCAATCTTCACTTTATCCCAGGTGTTGCTAGAGGAATTTCTCTTTTGTTTAATATCAACAATATTTTTTTCGTTGACTCCACTCACTGTAGTCATGTGCAATCATGTCAATATTAAAATGCAGATGACCAAACTACCTTTTGTATTCATCCACAGTAGCCAAGAATTAAAAAAAAATGGAAAAATAAAATAAATTAATAACACTGCAAAGTATATCTGTAATAAATCAAACCTTTTTACAGGGCGTTATACAATAAATGGCATGGGAATAATCTGTTTAAACTACATTATCCCTCAAAACTCTATGTTGCCTGTACTGGTAAAAAGCAAAGAAAATACTGATGTATTCCGAAGTGAGATTACAGGCCATAACTCACCAGAAAGCAGGACTACCTGTCCAGTCCAAATCAGACAAATGAAAATTTATGATACTCCACAAAAAAAGCAGTTCCAGCTCTTCTGAAAGGAAATGTAATCCCCGGGCTCTTTGCCTGGGATTCATCTGCAGCAGCTCCATGAAATTAATTAATTAGTTTCACCTAATAACCACTTTGAATCCCAGGGTCTAGAGCTGTCAGAAAAGTAGAGACAAAATGAGCTAGTGTAGCTTGTCTAGATGCCCTAATGTGTGACGCTACCACAAGAAACTTTGCTGCTATGTGCAATATGGCATTGTTGTCCTGATTCAACGTTATGATGCTTGCTTAGCATATGAACCTATTTTTTGAAGTAAACTCTTTCTTGTGGTTCATTTTGCTAGTAAGATTAACATATCACTTGGTATAATATAACCTTATTTATCAGGGTTTTCTAGTTATTCCTAAATAGTATTTTTAAAATCAGTCATCCGTTAATATTTGCTTATTTGATTGATTTATTATAAGCAGTGGAAGATAGTCCACTTGCTCACTGTTAGTAGCAAAAGAATTAATTTTTTTCATTTTAGCCCAATTGTAACTTCTGCCTGAAATTTTATTTTGTGTATGTGTTCTCATTACTATTCAAAAAGGCTGTTCACTGCAGGCAAGTTTTAAAACCTGTATAATTGCAGTTTTGCTCACAATATTCTCCAGGAAAAAAAAGAGGATTCCAGAAAAAATCAGACCTTGATACATTGTCACCATTTATCACTGTTAAATTCCCTTTATTTCTGAAATGAAGGAAACTTAAAGCACATTGTTGGCAAATGCTGCCAATCTCCAGTTCCTCGTAACTCAACACCCTGTGGTTTGAGAGCTCTGAAAAATGGCTGCTGCATACCAAAACTATGAGGAGGTCCCTGTGCCCCTACGCTATTAGCATAGTTCTGCATTGCAGAGTGGTTTTTTTTTTTTTGATTCAGGTTTAGTTAACAAAATTCTGCAAAGTTCTGAAGGACAGTACGAGGGAGCTAAAACTCTTTTCCACCTATGGGTTTTGATCCACTTTTGCAGGTGACCTCTGATGAAGCTGCAGTCACTAAGCTAGAGTTCCTGGTTTGTTTTTGCTCTTCTGGCATCAAGCTTTTCCTTGGCCTTTCCCCAGCCCCTCTGCCCTATCTGCACCCTGATGCATGCGATATTCTGCTAGGAAGCAGAGAACATGGGCTTGAGTCTTTCGAAGCTGGGAATGCAGACGTGGTCTCTTGTTTGTGTATTGTGATAACACTGTTTCCTCTGGTGTGGTTTTCTGCAGCTTGATTGTTGTTTGGCAGTTTCTCACATAACCTCTGGTAGTTTTGAACCGCCCTTCTCAGAAATTATCCCTTTCTGTATGCTGTGTGTGAACCATAGGTAGCTATGTTCATATGGTAGACATGTAAGTATGAAATCCATAGTAGGAACAAAACCCTATATTAATTTACCCAATGTTACACTTGTGTGGGAAATCTCAATTAGTGTGCTAAATTCAGATTATCCTATGCTTATGCTGCAGTCAGAGAAGCAGGCTGGTAGTACCCAGAAGGCAGCTGAAATGTTTCAGCTTTTCCCATTGAGTTTAGGGGTAACCCATAAGAAGTTATGATATTTTTTTAGGCCCTATTTTAAAAATTGCAAAGTTACACAGGATTGAACAAGTCCCTGATGCTTGGAAATTAATAATCAAGTCTAATTTTAAATACCTAGGCTGCTGGCTTCTACACAACACTGCTTCCAAACTGTACAGAATTTTTCTTTTATACATTTTCTTATATTACATTTCTTATACTTTTTATTATACATAATTAGCAAGCTGAAGAGACTGCCATACTGTTCTGCAAATGTCCTGAAGCCATTTTTCCTCCTTACTACTCCCTCCTGTGACTCCAGGTCCCAAAGTCTTTACAGATTGATACAGCATTTCATAAAGAGAGCTTCATGTAGCTCTTCCCACATTGAAAAGGTGCCGTTGAATATGTCCAACTTAAGAATGTGTCTGCCAGCATTCAGTGCTCTTGACAACCTGGACAAATGACCATGTTTGACTTTGTCAGCAACTTGGATAATCAAAGCCAGTTTGAGTGAAAGATTGCCCATTGGCTTATCTAGCTCCCGACTTGCTTCACTGAAGGCAAAATGTTGAGTACTACATTATTTTAGGACATAAGCAGTACCAAAACATAGCATTTTAGTTTTGCTTAATTGCTGTTTTTTCTGGAGACAATCTTTTGGTATCGGATGGCTTTTTGTTTTGTTTTGTTTTTCTTGACAGAACTTGGTCATTCTGGAGCTTAACAGGTGCTTAAATATAGCCAAGAGATTTCAGCATTCACTTCTGCAGTCATGGTATATTTGAAACAATTTCACCTGAAAAGACAACAAAATGCTGCAGCTGAGGTGTTACCAGATTCCGTTGCTCTATCTAGTTCCCTACACATGTAAAATGGAACAGGTTTGGATGTCTTCAGGTTAGATTTGGATGCCAGCTTTGGTAATGTCTTAAGGATTAGACAGTGCTATTTGAATAGTAAGTATTTTCATGTCTCTGTGGCTGGTAAAGAACTTCACAGTTTCCATAGGGGAAAAAGGATGGAACCTTTACCTCTTGCTTGGGAAATCATAAAGGCCTCCGGCTTTCAAAGATCAAAAGTAAATACTCATTGAACATTTCCCACTGCAGCGTAATGGTATAATAGAATTAATGGGTCCTACAGGCATGCATATACATTTCTGAATCTTGATAGAAAGCAGGTTAGATAGTTGATCTGCCTTCTGCTGTTTTTCTTTGGCCACCATGGAAATATCTCCCCACAAGCACCTACCTCACTGACTATCTTTCCAGCCCTTTGGGAATAAAACAGTGTGCAGGAATGCACTCAGGATTTTCCTGGCAGTTCAAACATTCACCTCTCCAGGCTGCCTGCCTTCTCAAGTATCTAAAGGTTGAGGAGTTGGCAGACAAGTTCAAGCTAAAAAAATTAAATTACATTTTCAGAATTGGAATTATCTTTATGTCCTTTTGTTTTTCTTTTTTGTTTTTGTTTTTCTTTTTTTAATTTGACCTTTTGTCCAACTTGGAGGACACAGGTTATTAAAAATAATATCCAATTATTCTGAAGAATAGAATTCTATATTGCAGCAAACTCTAGTAATCTGTACTGAAGAACAACAATATATTAAAACTCGGTACTGTGGCATACTTCTCAAGGACAGAGTAAATACTTTAAAAATTCCTTACTTAACTCTTAAGTAGTTCTCCAAAAAAACTATATTCACTACTGGACAAAGATGTGTATTAAAAATTAAATAATTTTAATATATATTTAAAATCATAACTACAACCTCATAATTTACAGCTTTGGATTTATGTATCCCTGGCACTTTGTGTCATATTTGTGACACATACTTGTGTCATAGAATCCTGTGTATATTGAGTCTCTATAAACATCCATAGCTTGCCTGAAAATAGCTAGAGTCCCATACTTAAAAATATTGAAGGTGTCGCGGTCCGGGTGCCAGCGTCCGTACCGCCTCCCAAAAGGGAAGAGGATCGAGGGCAAGGCGAGACACTACCCCAACAAGCTCGTA
>JAVSBS010019483.1:86770-125842 GCA_033124195.1 Coracias cyanogaster | reverse complement strand
TTGCAGGTGAGGTTGGCCGGGGCTCTGAGCAACCTGCTCTAGTTGCAGATGTCCCTGCTCCCTGCAGGGAGGTTGGACCAGATGACCTTCAAAGGTCCCTTCCAACCTTTCAAACCATCCTATGATTCTAAAAGGAGGTTTTTGGGGGGGTTTATTGTTATTTTTTAACACATATGTGCGTGGTGGTGGGCCATGCTTGGTTAATGGTTGGACTTGATGATCTTAAAAGGTTTTTTTCCAACCTAAACAATTCCACGACCCTGCGATTCTCTGTCTGCAGGCAAGCTGGGAGAAGATCCTAGAAACAGCAGCTTTAAATGGTGTTTACTTCCAACACAACAAGAGATGACGAACGAATGAAAAAACCTCACCTTGTCATCCTATCCCACTGGGTACCACGAAGACAGAAGATTATTATATTACTATATTATTGCTTAAGAAGAGGTGGCAGTGGGTTTATTCCTGAGCTTCTCCCAGTCAAAGGCAGGGGTGCAAATCCTCTAAATCCCAGTTATAAAACTTCTCACATCCTCCCTTGAGTGCACACGGGGACTTATTTTTTTTTAATATATATATATATAAAATAGATATATAATATATTAAAAATATATTATATAATATATATAACAAATACATAAAATATAAATATAAATCTACACACTCATATACACACGTACACATATATATACATATATACACACAAACACATATATATACTTATATACACACATACACACATATACACACACTTATATACACCCATACACACACATATATACTTATATACACACAAACACACATATACACATATATATACACATATATATACACACATATATACCTATATATACACATACATACACATATACACATATTTATGTACATATATACACACATATATATGTGTATATACCTTAGGAACCATATCTCACGAAAAACGGTTACTGTCGCTGAAATTCCTCATTTATTATTATTCTTTTTTCAAATGATCCCCTTACCTAAGCACAGGCGGCCCAAGCAACCACCACTAGTTCCTCCTCAGAGCCCTCAAAAATAGGAATATCTGCTAAAGGCTCCCTACACATTCCCCATCCTGCCAATTAGTGCTTGCTGATGAGATCCAAAACGCGGTACTTTTGCCAGAAAAAAAAAAGAAAAAAATCAGAAAAACTATCCCACTTCCCATCCTCAAGCTCCAAATCTCACCTTCCCTAAATATCCCACATCCCCCGACGTGAAAGTGACTTTTCATGTTTCAAATGAACATTTCCAGCCATGACGCAACCTCAAAATATATATATATATATATTTTTTTTTTTTTATGCCTTCCAACAACCATTTCAATTCCTTGATTTGAATTTTTTCTTTTTAATACATGGATTTTTTTCATCTATTTCAGTCTGAAAAGACTTTTGACAATTCCGCTGCACAGATTTAAACATAAAAGGAATATCTGGGCTTTAACTTCAGCATTTCATTTCATCCCAAAAAGAAAAAGTTTTATTCGAGTTAAAATATAAACCTTTAGGATTAATTTAAGTCTCTTCCCCGCTTCTCCCCCATGATATTTTCCTTGGGTTTTGCACTTTAAATGGGTTCTTGGTACAGCACGAATTTCAAGTACACCAAGAATGTGAATCTCTTCTCACCTCCAAATCCTCAGCGTTAAAAGAAAAAAAAACCCCAACAAATCAACAATTTACAGGGAATTTTAATTCCAAAAATACCACCCAATACGTCCTTGTTGTCAGGACAGAATTTGGCCAATCCAACCTTTTGTTCTGCTCCTCCCTTCAGCGAATTTGGTCTTTTTATTCCATTTTTTGTGTCATTCAGAACCTTTCTGACCCATCGTCGACCTTCCGTGGAGGAAACCGTGGAAGTTCTACGTGAGAATAAAGCTGCAGGAATATCTAGAAGTCAAGAAATGCTGCACGTGTAATACCCAGCACCTGAAAAAATGAGGCACTTGTCTCAAAAAATAGCCTGAAATGAGAGGTAATAAATCCCAATTTGGGTGAATTTGACACGTTTTAGAGCTTTTGAGAGGTCCCGCTTCATTTCATGCCCTCCTTATTTTAACTATCCCATTAAGTGGTAGAACTTTGGGCAGCTGAGGGGTCAACAACCATCCCTGAGGGAAAGCCTCGGAGATGTTTTATAGACCTTTGGCCGGTACCTGCACAGCAATGATGGACTCAAAAATTTCATGAGAATTTTTATGAAATTTTGAAAAGGGGATTGAACAATTTTTCTTCATTTATGTTCTTTAAACAAATTAAAAAAAAATAAATCAATATTTACATACGCTAGAAAGAACTCTAAACCAAACCAAACGTTGGCTGTAGAACGTGAGTTGCCCAATTTTCCCTTGCACTGGCCATCAACTATATTAAATTAACGAATTGTTTCTAATTTAATGGACCACAGCGAGGATCTGTGGATGAGAGGAGCTGTATTTTCACAGTGTTACTTCACCACTGGAGGATTCCTTTCTGATGAGCTTAAAGAAGTTCATATAAATGAAATAAAATATGAAGGAAAAGCAACCCATGACTTCCATGTTCCAGATACACCCATGAGCAGGTTGGGACAACAACCAGGAGCTGTTTTCCTCCAGATTGAAGAAAACAGCCAAGGATAGAGGATTTGGGCTCCTACAATACCTGGTTTGAGTATGAGGGAAACTCTTTGATGTAGGGGTCCTACAGCTTGGAGCCCATCTGTCTGGAGACACCACCAATGTTAAGCCATCAAACACATTCCTTGAGAATGGAACGCAAAAATTCTGCATTTCACACACAGTTTAAAAAAAGTCATCCAAAATTTCATGATGAAATGATGGATTTCATTGCTTGCCCTCCATGTCGCCTCTAAAACTCAACGCTAGCCTGGAGCAGGAAGATGTTCTCCAGGAAAGACCTGGGATGGATCTGGGAACTCTCAACGTCCCATGTTATGTGATTAAATGGGTGAGAATTGGTGAAATGGAGAAACAAGAACCAAAAGAACCGCAGTGGTTTGCTTTGATCATTCAATAATGAAGTTTTGGCCTCGTTTCCAACAGCTAGGACAAAAGCACACGTTATATCAGACGACCTCTATGGAGATATGAAATAGGTGTCATTTACTGTTCCACTCAAGTGTCAGCTTGGACAAGCTACTGGTAGCTCAAACAAAATGCTCTTTTCCACACAACCAACTTCCACCACCTTTCCTGGGGACCATTTACACAACTTGGCCTTTCCAGCTTTCATCACAGGACACCGTTTCGAAGCACCGCATCCAGAAAACATCTCCCCAGGTGTTGTGTGCTCCAAAGGCCAGCGGAGATCCTGTTGGCTCAGCTCATAGCCAAGCTCTTAAAGGCCTCTTCCAACCAAAATGATTCTATGAGCCCTGTTTGACGTGTTCATGGGCATTGAGCTTTCCCAACGACACAGAGCATGTGTTGGGATCTCAGGGTACATCAGCATCTGTTCAAAGATCTTCCCACCCATCTGCAGCGACACTAATTTCCCAAATAAAAGCTCTATCCTCGCTGCAGCGCATCCTTCCTCCCTTCTGGCTCCTCACGCAGTAATTCATTATTACTCGGTGCCGTAACGATGCTCTTAAAAACAAGTCATGCGGGACTAATTATTATTATGCCTCTTTTACGACATGACGAACCTTGCTATAAATCACCGGGGTTCACGTGTTGTCACCAACGCCTGCTGTCACCGGACGGGAATTCGCTCCCCGCTCAGGATTATCTGAAATACATCACAGCGCCTGGGGAGATGGTGATAGAATCGTAGAACCGTTGTGGTTGGAAAAGACCTCTAGGATCATCACGTCCAACCTTCAGCCCAACATGGACCACTAGACCATGTCCTGAAGTGCTACATCCACTCGGGTTTTTAACATCTCCAAGGATGGTGACTCCATCCCTGAGGAACCCATAGGTTTCACCCCACGCAATAACAACCAGATCAGAAGCGAGATACACACCAGCGCTCCTCTTTTGTCTGGTTGTCTCAACTACATGCAAGAGAGATGTACGGAAGGAGAACACCTCAACTGCCGAGTAGTGATCAAGGGAGGAAGGAGGATGGGTATCTGCTAAACGGTGATGATCTGAAACTAGTAAACAGGGACACCTCCACACAAAGGAAGCCAGAGCATCTCCTCCCACACCCTTCTTGACATGGAGCTGCTGCTCATGCTCGCAGAGCCCCCAGGATGTAGCACGAGACTCTGCAGCTGCAACCACAGTAAGTGAAGGCAAAGTGCCCAGAGGGTCCATGCCACACAACCCAGCACCAACAGCCCCTCCTCATCCCTGTAAAACTCAAGACATCTCAGCTGCCCTCCAGCCTGCACCTACAAAGCAGCCGTGATATCACTCTGATGCTGAGGGACATGGTTAGTGGTGGGCTGGGCTGTGCTGAGTTCATGGTTGGACTCGGTGATCCTAAAGATCTTTCCAACCCAAATGATTCAATCACATTGTAGCGTTCTATTCTCTGCTCATCACTATGTCTGACCACCTTTTAGTAGCAGGTGGAAAACCAAGACAAACATCCATCCAACATTTACAAGAGTAAAGGCTCCAAGAAGGTCTCCCTGGAGCCTTCTCTACTCCAGGCTGACCAAGCCCAACTCTCCCAGCCTGGCCTCCCAGCAGAGGGCTTCCAGCCCTTGGACCATTGCTGGGGCCTTCTCTGGCCCCACTCCACCAAGTCCACGTCTCTGCTGTGCTGAGGACTCCAGAGCACACAGTGCTGGCTCCTGTCAAGCTTTTCCCCCCCCAGAACCCCTAAGTCCTCCTCCACAGGGCTGCTGCTCTCCAGCCCTTCATCCCCAGCCTGTCTAGATCCCAAGGGTTTGCCCCGACCCAAGTGCAGGACTTTGCATTTGTCCTCATTGAGGCTCGTGAGGTTGACATGGGCCCACTGCTCAAGCTTCTCCAGATCCCTCGGGATGGATCCCATCCCTCAGGCGTGTCAACCGCACCACTCAGCTCGGTGTCACCTGCAAACACACTCTCAACTCCACTATGTCACCGATGAAGATGTTGAACAGCACTATATTCTTATATTTCATTTCTTTCCTTCCACTGCTGAGAAAATTCCTCCCGTTTGCAAGAGAAAAGAAAATCCACAGCAAACGTGGCCTTAGTGGCTGCTTATGTTCACGCAACCAGGAGATCTTCCTACTTGACTGACAAAACGCCGCGAAAAAATTAAAATTAATCAAAATTTTAAAAAGCAATGGGCAGATCCACCACCGAGGAGCTCTTGTGTTCAGAGAAGCGCTTCTTGCTCTCCCTCTTGGAGCTGCGAAGGCGGGGCTGGTGTCACCGCCTCGGTGACATCTGTCATCATCAATTAGTCACCAAGAAAAATGAGGAGGGGAAGAGGGGGGAGGCGAGAGGCAATGGGCTGTTGAGCGCAAGAAATTCAATCACCCGCAAACGCTCCCGGAGGAAATGCCGGTCAGTGAATCTAGTCAGGCATCTCCGACCCACCGAACAACGTGGAAAAAAGCAGAAATTAAATATTTTTTAAAGCAGCCAAGGGACCTGGAAGACGTTTCACGGACCAACAGTGGGGAAGAGCAACCGTGAATGTTGTCATCATCTGTGGTGGTCACGATGCAGGAGAGCGTGAGCGTGGTCATTATCTACCACGTGAAGCTCAGGGGTGCAGAAGCTGCTTCTAGTAATGGCAGGGACAGCAACTGGAAGGTCAATGATTTCCTGCTGGTCGTGATCAGCTTCTCGCTGCCTTCTTCCTCCCCGTGACCACCAGCTGTCCCACAACAACGTGCTGGTTTTCTTTTTTTTTCTTCGCAAACGTTCAACTTGCTTTAAAAGCGAGCTCTGAAGGGTTTCAAGCTAGTCATTAATGTAACAAAATTGAAAAAAAACCACACCAGAGGAAAAAGTTTGAAATCATAGAATCATAGACTGGTTTGGGTTGGAAGGGACCTTGAAGATCATCTAATTCCAACCCCTCTGGGCAGGGACACCTTCCACTAGAGCAGGTTGCTCAAAGCCCCATCCAACCTGGCCTTGAACACCTCCAGTCAACTCCTATTTAAATGTATACGAAAGTAAAAACTCTGAATTATGCTCAACACAAGCTCATTGCTGCTCCACAACTACCAAAAAGATGGACACATACCAGCCTCCAAGTCTTGACATGGTCAACTCGTGTGAAGCTTGAGCTCATGCACAGCTTGGCAGCTCTTCTAGGCCTGGAGCCTCCTCGCCAAACCTGGCCTGGGATTTAAAAACTGGCTTCTGCCTTTAATATTTTAATATTGTGAACAATATTTATCGTTAGAAGGACCAGTTTTGACCTACACCAAAACCATTTATGTATTGACCACACAACCCAAAGTGGAGACAGGGAAGAAGAAAGATGCCTGCGTAGGGCCATGCTTCAGTGGTGCCCTGGCAGTGCTGGTTAATGGTTGGACTCGATGATCTCAAAGGTCTCTTCCAACCAAAAAGACTCTATAATGAAGGTGTTTAGCCTGGAATAGAGGTGTCCTGGCTTCTCCTCCTAGAGCTGCAGGGTTATCAGCATAACATCTCACACCTCCCTCGCTGTTTCTATCTTCCCATTTGCCCAATGAAACGATCACCTCTTTTTTTCACTGCTTTTTTATGGCGTTCCTCAGGCAGGCAATTAAAAAAACCTCCCAAATCACTTCACTTGAGACAGAAGCCAAGACTTAAATAAATTTAGCACCACAAAACGCTCACATCTTACAGAAATAAAAGTATCAGAAGAGACCAGTGAGGATCTAGGAGGTCTTTTTCCATCTGCAGTTGCCCAGGTGCCACCATGACTTGGCTTTTACCCCGCCCTTTCTCCTGACATGGGAATTATGGCTACTCGGTCACTCTGACTTTCCTGTTGGGTCCATCACCTTCTCGAGCGCTCTGTGCAAAACGGCATGAAATAAAACGCTACCAGCCAGCTTGAAAACGAACAAAGAGAAACATCTGAGTCCAAATTCCCTGGAAAGCGCAGAGCGAGATTTTAAATAATCCGGACAGCTCTGGAACGCTTTCGGTTTTTGTGAGGCGTGCGCCACCACCTCCAGCGAGATGCCAGGAGACAACAGGGTCAACTGGGAAAACAGCCAACAACTTGCAGATGTGCTGCACCAAAATTCCCCCGTCCTCCAGATGTTTCCCGTGCTTGATCGCAACGTGCTAAGGAGGGTCCTAGAGGGACCCCCCCTTCCCTTTCCCACCACCTTGGGAGGTGGAACAGCTCATCTCTCCCTCCAGCACCTCCAGGATGGACTCTGATGGCCCTTCTCTGCCCATCTGGCAGATGAAAGACAATTTTTCATCTTCACTCTTTCCCTTAGCATTTTAAACTGCTCAACTAATAATAAATAACCCAAAAGGAGAGGAAGGAAGGTGAGAGGCAGAGGCAGGCAGATGGACACGCAGATGGTACACTCACATAACCCTTATTTCTTCAGCAGCCCACAAAGTCAGCGGTGAAAACCAGCCTGGAGGGCCAGCAGAGCTGTGATACGACGTGACAGCACAGAGAGCTGGCTGGCAATCAGGACACGATGGTCCATCACTAAGCCCAAGGTACATCAGCAAGGCCATGGTGCTATCCCACACTGATCATTCCACAAAGACCACTGCTGCTCATCAAAGCACCAAGAGCTCAAATGGGGTCTTCCAGGAGTAAGACACAGAACCCTAGCATAGTAGGAACTGGAAGGGACCTCTGGAGATCATCTCGTCCAACCCCCTGCTCCAGGAGCTCACCCAGAGCAGGGGGCCCAGGATCATGTTCAGGTGCCTTTGGAATGTCTCCAGAGAAGGAGACTCCACAACCTCTCTGGGCAGCCTGGGCCAGGCTCAGACACCCTCACACCAAACAACTTTCTCCTCCTGTTCAGATGGAACCTCCTGTGTTCCAGTTTGTGCCCGTTGCCCCTTGTCCTGTCGCTGGGCACCATTAAAAACTTCTGTTAAAAACCACCACCTTCACATCCATTACATCAGTGCATGACTTCTAGGATAAAGGATGCCCAGAATTAGTGGGTATTTTCTGATTTCCCAGAAGCACCTTTCTCTCCACCTGCATTGCTGTCTGTTTGGAAAAACCACTGGTTTTCCACTGGGATCTAGGTTGGGATGTGGGTGAGGATGGGGACAAGCTCCTACAAGTGTCCCTGTGCCATAAGGACTTATTCTCTGGGTGGAAAAGGTAATAGCTTGAAGGGATGGGGTTTAAAAGCATCTTTTATGGCTTAACTGAAGAAGTGTTGGTGTGAAAATGAAGGAGAGTTTTCCCTGCTGAGTGTGGGTGGTGTGCTGGGGTGAGGGTATTTGTGTTTGTAAACAAGTAAATCAAATAAAGTTTGGGTCAAATGAGTGATGCTGTAAAGATGAGGCATTTTGGCTCCCTACTTATTTCTCTCTGTGAAGAGAAACTTAACAGCAAGTCAGAAGATGACTCTCTGTGGAGCCAATACCACCACAAGGGTGCTGAAAACACGTGAAGAATTGAAGTCTATCTTTTCTTTCCGTATTTTTCACCAACCACCGAGATTTTATATTAAAACCAAACAAAAATGTAGCTAGAATTAGACTGAAAAATGCAAATTCATGGTGCAAAAAAGAAAAGTGGAGCACGAAAGACAAGAAGTATCCTGATTGCAAGGGGAGGGCTGGCTCGAGGACTTTGTTTTTTCCCTACAGAGAAAAATTCCTGCCTTTTATTTCTGTTCTTTGCAATGGGATGACTGCTTTAGAGTTGGAGGTTGTCTGATGTCCAGGCCAATGTGGTACCTTGGAAGAGTTTATTGTGGGAGGGTGGTTATCCCACCTTGTCTGCCCCTTGGGCTCAGTGGGCTCCTTCAAGCCCAGGTGAACAGCTCATGGTGGTAATGGAGTGGACACGTGGCCTGGAGATATATTTTTCTGTTGGTTTTGGGCCGTTCCACGTCCTCTTTCTCCCTGGAGATCTACTGTATTAAATTCTTCTGTTTTGTCTAAAGGCTCTGAACAAAGGGAGATTTGTAGAAGATTTGTATGAGGCAAGGGCTCATATTTGGTCTATATTTCAGAGAGGTAAAATAAAATGCTGAACCTAGTACAGATAAACCGCTGTGGGAGTTTCCCTGGGTACCGGTGGCATATTTCTTTTGTGATCTTTCGGGAGGTTAAGGGTGAAGCTGGAGCTATATGAACAACAATTTGTTTGCTCTTCACAGAGGCAAAGGCAGATGAAGCCAGTAAGCAGAGCTTATGGGTCCTTCAGTCATTTGTGTTGAAACCTCATTGTGCGCCTGTCCTGATGCAGCCCTTGCTCAAATCCCCCGTGCTGTTGGTATGATGCTCTCATGCTTCCCACACTCGCCTCTGCCTGCAGATCAGTGAAACTTCCCAAAAATAGTGATTGCACAGGTACTGTGAGATGATGTATGTATTCTGAACCCAGAACCTTCATGATTGCACACTCTTTACTTGCAGGTGCATAAAAAGTGAGGGATAAATCAAATTGTTTGCCTAAATTGGCTTTGGAAATTCTTGTTACCGAAAGCAATTAGTGTCATCACTCCATCTTCTAAATCTTGTTTTTAACCACACATGCCATGAAAGTTTGAACAGCAACCTTCATTTATATTGGTTACTTTTTTTCTGAATGTACAAGGGATTGCATCAATAGAGATAGAGGCCATCTTCTCAGCTTCACCTGGTAGATCGTACAGGAAGACTTCCTAGGCCAAAAAAAGAGGCAATGTGTTTTTAGTTACTGTCTTTGCTACCATAAAGGGCTTCTTGCCACTTTGTTCAGAGCTCGGTGTGGGCTGTTCACCTCTTTAATAGATGCAGAGGACCATGCTTGGTGGAAGCTGCTGGGGAAAAAGGACTGCTTTGCTCAGCTGGGGCTTTCGTGTCGCTGTTCTCGAAGCAGCAATTGCATCACGCACTTGCAACCCTGTCCTTTTTTTTTTTTTTTTTTTTTTCTCTTTATGGATTTGGAGGAAGAGAAGCTGCGTGGTTTTGCATGGCTTGACAATAGGCAATAAGAATGACGTTAGTGACAAGTACATGCCAAAATATCTGTCTGCGAATGCCCGTCTCCGAGCACCTTCCCTCTGCACGTACCTGGACAGCAATTTGCAAATGAGACATTGGTGGTGCTTCCTCAGGTCATGAGCTGGAGTTGGCAAAGCCATCACAACCACCTCCTTGCTTGACCCACCTGAGGATGGGACAGCTGGGCAGGCTGGAGGGGGTGGTTGCACCATTGGGGTGAAGGCTTTGCCCTCAGCTGGCTTCCACACCCAGGAGACCACTGGCTTTTCCTAAAGCTCCACCACGCAAAAATCTTAAAATATTGGGGAAGACAAAAAAAAAAAATTAACGTTCACTAATTAACTGTAATAATATCATATAGACACACTGCCTGGAAATATAGTAACTTTGGTCCTGTGCCACGATATGATATGTATGATTGCTGTCCTTCACGTGGCCACGCATCCATTTCGAGACCTGACAGTGATGATCAGTTTTTAAACATTTAATTGCTGCCCTTGTTTTACTGAAGGAATTTTATAGCCTTGCTTAGCCAGCTCATACCTCACAGAAACATCGATCGCAAAGATTTAGGTATTTAAAAAAAAAAAAAGATGAAAAAAAATCCTGTAACTGCATTTAAAAATTATTATATGTAACTCCTCACTATTGAAAGGGCTTAGAAGAAGTTGAGCTGTCAACACCACAGAAGCATCCATATCAGTAATCAAATATACTCCGTATTTTGCCAAGTACCCTGGGCTGTCACATCTGCCATCACCACCTGTGATCATTTTCCTCCTTCTTTTGCACTAAATAATCAATTACAATACTCTGGTTTTTTTACACACACACTCACTTGTTACAACTGGCTCTAGTTAGTGAGGTTTTTTTAATGCCGGCGTGGTGGTGTGGGGGTCATTTTGCACTGTGCAGGCTTTTTGAGCATGACAGTGGTCTCCATACACCCAACTGCACGGGGCTGCTCTCCATCAGGTATGTCATAAGAACGGACAACTTTGTGTTTGTAGATGAGGATTTGCTGAACGAGCAGATCATAGAATCATAGAGTTGTTTAGGCTGGACAAGATCTTTAAGATCGAGTCCAAACATTAACCCAGCACTGCCAAGTCCACCACTAAACCATGTCCCTCGCGTTAAGAATTTGTGATTTTTCTATTGCAAACAAAATGGTCTCTTCTTGGAGCAGTGGGTGTTGATAATATGCAAGGAGCATGTTTGCAGGATCCTCTCTCCCAGTGGTGATGCACGAGCCAAACAAGGGCCCATCATGACTCGTATGTCCCAGCTCAAGTTCTGTGGCTGGTGGGTGGCAAAAGCCAAGAGAGAAACATTAACTCAGTGGAAGCTGAGCAAATTTAGACAAGAATTGCTGGAAGACAGTAAACAGAGAAGACCATGAAGCTATATTTCCTAGGTTCATTTTAGAAGATGACTTCACTTTAAAGAACAAGGAATGTAATAAATAATTTTTTTTTTTTTTTTAAATAAAATTCTGAGGACGTCAGATATCGTGTCTATGCGACGTGCTAACTCTGCCTGAATGAGCTGGCAATTAACACTGCACATTGAGTACCTCTTCAATGATTTTTAAAGATTAGGGAGGCATCAGCAGGTCTTTATCCTCAACCCTTGTAGTACCCCTGCCTGCCCTGGTTTACCTCGTGTGTTTGTGCCAGCATCGACGCAAGGAGCTGTTAAACCACCCTTGTTTCCAGGGAGAAAAGTGAAAATGTCAACATCGGTAGCTTTTAAAGGCAGGAGCAGAGCAAAAAGGGCAGGGATGGGAGCGGAGCAGACATTTACACTCATGGGGTTTAGTGCAGCCTGATTGTAGACCCCTCTTACATGAATATTTTAAAAATGGTCGTCTCTTTTATATGCCATTAGTTAAGAGGTACCACTGGAAGCGTGCTTTGAGATAAAAGGAGGGTCCTAGTCCATCCTGGTTGTGAGAGAAGGCTTTTCGTGTCAGTTTGTGGGGAATTTACCCCAGTGATCTTTGGAAATTCAATTTCCAACGTCTCTACCCTTCTTTCTCCCTTGCCCTTGCAGAGCAGCGCTGGGGTTCTTCAGCTCCTGCCGAAATACAAACGGGATATTCCTTGTGTGCTTTAGAACTGCATGTCTTGTTACTATAAAAGGGAATTTTAGTATTGTTCTTGGTTCCAATAAGATTCATTAGGGCATCTGTGTATTTACTTCTTGAAAGTGATATAAAAACCGAGTGTCGTGCTACATCTTTCTACATAGAAAACTATCCAGGAAATTATGTTTTAGAAAGGGCAAGCCTTAAAAATAAAAAGTCCAATATGTGCCTTGATGGAGCTTTTTAAAATATGACACATCCCCTAAATATGTCACGTTTATTTTTATAATATTATAAATAAAAAGCTGAGTGAGAAAATAATCTTGTTGCTGTACTTGGGAGCGCAGCCTCTGCCAGCAAAGGGCTCTGTAAATAACAGAGGTCAAAACTGCTTGGGATCTCTCCACCACCCACCCGAAACGAAGAAATACATTTTTATGTGTACATTACATAAAACTTATATAGGTATTCCTCCATGTATCGTAAATCCTACTGACTATGGTATGCCAAGCAGATTCCAAGATATTCGGGGGATAAAAAAAAAATAATTCTGTTAAATCCCTTGGCTATTATTTCTTCATGCTGACATAGGGCTCTAAGTGCTTTAAGGTTAAGTATTTTGGCCTGGGACTCTTCTGACAAACATTTTTGGACTGGAACCTTGCAGGTTATTGAAGTGGGTTTTTTCCTGAGGAGAGGCCAGCTTTGAAAAATCTTCTCACTTAAGTAAAGAGTTTCAGTTGTCCAAAGGCCCTTTTTCTAGGTTTCAACAGAATTTTGGATTCAAAACAACTTTCTGTCTTTTTTTGTTTAATATTGTTAATTTCTAGAAAAATGCAAAGAAATAATCCTGGACAAAAATTAATCAGATGATTTTTTTTTCCCCCCTTTGTAGACTCTTCCTCTGTTATTTTCTTAATTTCATAATGGCCCAGGAAATGGTGCTATAGGAGTAGGGAAGAGCTAGTCTCTGCTTCTCCAGCCTTTATTCTTATTGGGAATTTTTGAGTTTATTGACATTTTAGCCTGAAAAGTTATCCCTAAGTAGCTTTAAATGCATTTCCATTTCTTGCAGATGGCACACAGTTTTGCTTTGAAGTCGTATATTACTTTGTATTGCTCTGTCACTTTTTTTTGGCTAGGTAGCCCACCAAATTACCCGTCGCACTGCTGGGCTTACCTGCTTCTGTTCTATTTAGCTGAACTTTCTGAGGTCCCCCCAGAGATGTGGCGTCAGGATAAATTGTGGTCCTGCGAGGTGTCACTCACTCCTCGCTGTGCCTAAAACCCTCTCACTCCAGTGATTTCAGGAGGCAAAAGGGAACGGAGTGTGGTCGCAACTGGGGTGAATACATTCAAATTGGGAAAAAAGCTTGTGGAAAGAAATACTGTGACAACTTCCTACCTCCAGTGCCCTCGTGCATCCGTGCTTTTCGTTTTAGATGCTCAGAGCATCACTGTCACCAGAAGGGCAAAGAGGAGCTGCTCCTCTACGTTATCTCTTTAAAATATTGGTGTTAATATTTTGTGGGCTCACGTTGTGTGGTACCAGCCTGCGAGCAGTTGCACAGGAGATTGATGGAGAAGCAGCACATCTCCCCAAAACGCCAGTGGTGAAGGGTTTGCCTGGGCACCGCTGAACACGGCGGAGGTGCAACTTCTGGACGCTCGTCCACACTGTTTGCACTGACTTAACTTCCCTTGAATTGCGGTTGGTCTAATCAAGTTGACTTAAAATGTGTTTAAACTGCTAATGCACTGGGTCATTGAGCTTAACAATGTTCTCGCTACTATGCTTAATTATTGTACAAGCTGTTATTTAAGAGCGTAGTTCAGATGGTGAGATGTAATAATGCCTTCTTCGATGGTAATAAATGAAATAACCCAGTAATGATCTCTGTGAGACTTTAGCAAAGAGGTTTTTAACGGGGGGAAGAGAGGCCGGCTGTGTGCTTGGGTGGAGCGTACACCACGAGTTGGTGCTAAGGTGTGATGTCAAGTGACAAGTGTGTGGCACTTGTTGCCTCCTGGACACTGATGGCCTTCACTGGTAGAAGTAGAATCATAGAATTGTTTTGGTTGGAAGAGACCTTTAGGATCATTAAGTTCAACCACTAACACAGCATTGCCAGGGCACACCTAAGCCGTATCCCTCAACACCACATCTACAGGTCTTTTAAATTGCTCCAGGGATGCGGGCTCCACCACTGTGCTGGGCAGCCTGGGCCAGGCCATGACAACCATTCCAGGGAATAAATTTTTCCTCATACACAATATAA
Source organism: Coracias cyanogaster (assembly GCA_033124195.1). Lineage (NCBI taxonomy): Eukaryota > Metazoa > Chordata > Aves > Coraciiformes > Coraciidae > Coracias > Coracias cyanogaster. Next base: position 111,399 of record JAVSBS010019483.1, on the reverse strand, counting down.
ATCTCCACTGGCATAACCCGAGGCTAATTCTTCTTGTTTTATCACTTGTTCCTTGGGAGAAGAGACTGATCCCAACCTTGTTCCAAGCTCCTTTCAGGGAATTGTCAGGAGTGAGGAGGTTTTACCCTGAACACCCTTTTCTCCAAGCCGGACAACCCCACATCCCTCAGCTGCTCCTCACAAGACTTGTTCTGTGACCCTTCACTAGCTTCATTGCCTGTCTTTGGGCACCTCAATGCCCTTCTTGGAGTGAGAGGTCCAAAACTGAACCCAGTAGCTACAAGAGGAGACCAAAACCAAACGAAATGAAGTTATACCGAAAAAATCCAAACTAAATCGCTGCTGCAAAAATATTATCAGGGGCTTCATAAGTGCTTTGGCATTGCTTCTGTACAAAGCAGGATGGGATTGACCCCAGAAGTTGCAGGAGGAGAGAGAAGCTCCATCTTGGGAAGAAAGGTGCATGGAGATAACAGGGGAGCATGAGCCAGGAGCCATGTCTGCCTTTCCCTTCTCCTGGTTAGTGTCAGTGGAAACATTACTCTTTCTTTCTTGCTTCATATCACGCTGATTTTTGATAAAATCCTGCTCACCTGCCTTGTTTCTCAGAAAGGAAAGTGTCTTAACATGGTGCCATTGCTGGAAGAGGTTGAAAAGGGGTATGGTGGAAAGTCAGATCTGAATTCTTTTGAAAATTAAGCTCTTTCCAATAACCGAGGAGTTGGGGTTTAAGTGCTAGGGAGCTTGAAGGACTCAGTTGTTGCATTTTGTATTGTCTGTGTTGATTTTTTTATTTTTTATTTTATTTTTTTTTTCCCCATGGAGGTTTTACATCCAATAAGCTTGGCGGCAGTTGCTGCTTGAAAGAGTTTGTTTTGAAATTTGTTTTACTTTTTGTAAAGTGATTTGTAAGGGATTTTTATTTTCTCGCATGACAATGAGGTCTGGCTTGGAGAGCAGGAGCAGAAGTGAAGTGTTTTGGGATGGCGAGGAAGAAAGTCCGTCCTTTCCAGCTTCTCCTTTGTACTTTCTATTTTTCACCCCGTCTTGAGAAAGATTAATTCTAATTTATGCACCTTTAGGGTCAGCTGGTGACTAGCTCGGCTTTGCTCTGGGACTGGCAGCAAGTAGGAGCTTGTCCCAGCTCGGGTGCAGATGGGGCACCCCACAACGCTCAGGGTGCTGAGGGGTGTCCTGGGTGCTCCCTGAGCAGCTGAGTCCCATGTTGAGCAGCCGCCTCTGCTCTGCCCGTGGAGAGCAAGATGCTGTTTATCCCACAGAGTTCGCGTGGGTTTGTTTTAATTTTCTTATTCCACCGGGAAACGTGATACAATCTATGTATGACATGAGCCTCTCTGTATTTCTAGATTAGAGCAATATCATAGGAACAAGAGGGGATCGATGCTTTCATGAACAGGCTCCACGTCTTACAGAGGTACAAAGGTGAGGCCAAACAGTTTTAGTATAAACAGCTCTGTGCTCTCCTGAGATACCAAGCATGCCTGAAAAGTAAGATATTTCTTATACATCGTGTGGAGAGAGGTTTTTTAAAATAGTTGCTCCACTCACGGCTTGGTGAGGGTGTGGAGGCAGCGGCCAAGGGCGCAGCAAGAGCGTGGATCTGTGAGCCCGCTCCCCAAAACCCCCTTTTTACCCCCATTTTTGTCCTTCCTACCTGTCATTTTCTTCCTTAAGAAATTTCTTTTTGACTATTTCATCTCCCTCGCCTTTGATGTAACCACACCAAACCCAGACTGGACCTAACGTGTTTAAGTTTTCATTAGAATAAATCCAGTCTTCTTCAGTGGATTTTACCCAGTCTAAACCTTCAGGTTTTTTCCCAGTCCTCCTTCATCTCATTTGGAAATTTATTATCAATACAGGCTGGTCATATGGAATCAATTCCTGGCTATGTACGTATGTGTGCTGCGACGCGTGACCTTGTGTGTTAAATTTTGTGCTTATTCATAAATAAATAGAGAAGAGGGAGAGGACGAGTGAGCTTGTATTTGATTAATGAACAGAGGTGCCGAAGCACGCTGGAATCTCTGAAAGGCATTTTTCTGGTCTTCCATATTTTTAATCTTAAAATAATCCGCTATCATCCGTCTCAGCTCGTGCTTGCAGGGGCTGGTGGCTCCAGGAGGACACGAGCGCCCAGGTCCTCGCTGCTAGTTATCTCAAATTACACAAATGATGCTAAAACATATGTCAATAGGCTTTTAAGTAAGCAGATTCTGTTGTGATTAATTAACCGTACGTTTTCTCAACTTCAAATGAACTTTTTAATGAAAAGTATTCATTTTTTTTTTAGCTGTTTGTTTTTACACATCTGCATACTGCTTAGTTTGAACATGTTAATTATAATAAATAAAAAATAAGGAAAGCAGCAGGTGTTCTCTTATGTATTCTACAAAGAATCTTATTCTTGAAATTTTACAAGATTATTTTATTCCTGCTGTTTCACACTGTGGGTTTCACAACATAAATATTTTCTTTTATTCGCATGAGACATTTTTTTCTTTTTTTTTTTTTGTTGGCAATTTGAAGGCTGTCATGGTTTGTGGAGAAGAAAACATACTTGTAATGTCTCCTTGCTGGTCCATGACTGATTTTACATGGACTCAGAAGTGAGTTTTAAATAAGTGGATTACCCCATAATATTCTGGGTGAAGTACAAAGGGAAGCGTGGTTTTTTCCTCCCGATTTCACTTGCAGGGACTGTGCTTGGGAGTGGTTATTTGTATTAGGCTGGGTTGTTTGTTTTTTATTTTTGTAGAAGAATGTGTGATTTCTGCGGCTTTGTGATTCACGATTTTTGGTTTTGAGTCTGAAGGGCTTACTCTTCTGAGCACTTGAAAATATGACTGCAAAGAAGAGGGGCACTTATAATAATAATAATAATAATTATTATTATTATTATTTACTTTGAAGGAAGCTTTCTTATGCTCTCCAGGAGCTGGGACATAGGAAGCAGCTGTTGTGTCAGGGGTGCAGTGAGGCTGGGGTTGGGCGGTGCAGGAGAGGTCCCTGCTCCTTGTCCATCACCTCCTGGGGAAGATGAGTCCCTGGGTGGTACCTGAGAAAAAGCAGCAAAAATCCAACTCAAAGACATTAAGCAATTTCTTCCTGCCCAGAGGTCATTTATTGCATCCTAGGGAAGAGGAATGTCCACATTTAGCTACTTGGGTGGGGGCTCAGCCTATGGCCAGGCTTGTCTGGGGCTACTGGGCTGTGGGGTCACCTGCACAAAGCCTTCCCCCCCCTCCTTTTATTTCCTTGTTTTTCTGTGTTTTGTTGGTTTTCTAATAAATTAAAAATGCACAAACGAAAACTCCAACCAACAGAGTTGTAAAAGAAGAGCAGGCATCAACTTTAACTACATCCTGACTGAAATCTCTCCTTTTTATTATTATTATTATTCCTCTTTTTTTTTTTTTTTTTTTTCTATTAAAAGCAAGCTTGGATGCAAGTGACTGGCATGGGAAACTAAAAAGGAACTTGAAAGTTTTGGAGAATTATTTTTTGTACGTTTCAAATGCCAAGCGAGGATTATAAACAGTTTAAAAGCTTTACCATTTCAACGTTATCCATCAGAGGCCCCTCTGAATGCCCAGATGAATACGGGAGTGGACAAGGTTCTGGTTCCTTTCAGAGAGCTGCCTCGACCTTCTGGGTTTTTCCTCAGGCATTGATGTTTGGTGCATATGAAAGGATTTCTCCAGGGGTTTTTCCAAGGGTTTTGCGGGAAGTAAAGCAGATTGGGTGAAGTAAGAATACAGACTTAAGTTCTTTCTGTATTTTTTGGTGGTAGAGAACTGACTTCTGCATTATCTCACAAACACATAGGAAACATAAAAAGGGGAAATTATGCAGAAAAACATAAATTATGTAGATGCTGGAAAGCCTATGCAAAACATGATATGTGCACATAATAGCATATTTCCCTAGGGTCTAATTGCATCCTTTGGGTACCTTTTGAAGCATCTGAATATTCAGAAGAAAGCAAATTTATTGTAATTTACAAAATATCACAAAAAATAAGGTTAATAAAATGATGTATGTTGTAATGGAAGCTCACTTTTCAGTCCTTTTCTCAAAGTTGACCAAAGACTAAAATGGAATAAATTGGAGTGGCCGTTAGAGGAGGGATAGGGCTGCTTCTCCCCTTTCCCCTGGCAGCTCTGGTACTTTTCCAGATGCGTTTTTGGCAGATCCTCAGCGCCAACCCTTGCGAGGAGAGCTGCAGAGCTGCTGCGGTGGATAATAAACAGCTCGTATGCCATTTATTTTCTTTTCAGTAGCTGAGATTTAGTCAGGGTAGAGAAACCCTGTGACAGCCCCTTGGAGTGGCTCTAAGTGGACATGATGGGGGAGGCCCGGTGTCAGAAGGGGCTCATCGTGAGACCTGGTCTCCCACCGAAACTCCTCCCGAGCCCCACTGAGCAAATTGACAGATATTTCTTTGCATCAAGAAACAGGTAATCTGCAGATAATCAAAATGCCCCTGGACCAATTATGGCTGCCCTCAGTGATCTCTTCCCTGTTGGGATGAATATGTAAGCTTTTGGGAAACTCGTGATCAGTCGCCAAAATCTGAATATATTCATCTGTCTTTGAAACGGCTTCACCGCTTTGAACTCGAGAGTCAGGAGGTAAAGTAAAACAATCAGAAATTCTTGCTGAGCCACATTTTAACATTTTTCTAGAGTCAGGAGGTTATTGTAGCTCTTCTTCACTAACTGTTCCCTCATCAAAGGCAGAGTTAAATGCCCTAACCACTTCTCACTGGGCTCCCCCTTCCAGTGGCAGGGATTCTCATCAGCCTTCTGACATGATCGCTGGGGAATAAAGACTATTCCTTTTGCAGTGCTCGACTGGATGGAGACTTGAGTAATTACTTTCCATGACTGGTATCTATATATAGAGGTTCATATTTCAGGTCAGACATACATCGGCCCTTGCTTTGGAGAGCAAACTCTTTTGAAGAGTGAGCTATCACTAGGTTTAAGAGTTTTCCCAGCAAAAGCTTGAAGAAGCATTTACGTTTGCCATCAGCATCCGTGATCAGTACATTGACCCATTGCTGTGATCACAGAATGTTAGGGGCTGGAAGGAACCTTGAAAGATCAAGTCCAACCCTCCTGCCAGAGCAGGATCATCTAGGCCATGGGTCCTGAGCAGAGCCCAAGAAAGAGCACCAGATTCTGCAGAGGTTTTACTACTCAAACCATATCCCATCTTGCTCTGTTAAGAATACCTAAATCTTTCTGGCTGCAAAAACTAGTCTGAGACCCAAATGCAGACAGTGGCAAAGTGGTTGATTTTCAGCTTTTGCAGAGCCGGTTTGATGGGAATTTGGCTGTTGACCTTAAAGCAGGTAAATCTGGGGGGTCCCAAAATGACAATTAGAAAGCATCAGGACTTTAAACTTCATCCTTTTTCAAAATCTACACGCTCTGAGCAAAAAACAAGCTGGGAACTTTAGATGTCAGATGACAGCATGGAAAAAGATTCAGTGTAAGCAAATTATAGATCTGGAAGATACCACATGAATTCAGCTAAGTTCTCAATACATCATCCAAGTTGCTTTACATCATCTTTAAGAAGTTTTCTTCCTCCTTCACAGACCACAGGAAGGATCCCAGAAGCTACTGACATTCAGTAACCATGGGAGGGGTATGTGCTTTATTCCTCTGATAGATCATGAAAATATGTTGGTCCTTGGACATTTCCTCTCTCTCAGGGGGCCCTGGGAGCTCTTGGATGAGGTCACTGGGATTTGCTCTCTGTTATTTGTCTTGCCTTCCTGCAGAAGATCAGTGTCGAGTGGGCTGTTTTTGGGGAGTACCTACATATGGGTGCAGCTGGGATCTCCTTTGGAGCGTGTGGCACTGCTTTGTGGGTCCCATCCTGGTGGCACAGCCTTGTGCAGTCATGTGGGATCCAGGCAAAGCACCCAGATGCCTTCATGGTGTCCACGCTATGCTATTACTTGCTTGGCCTTTCTTCGCTCTGGCAACTTCGTATTCCTAAACACGTGTCCAGGCTGCCCCACGCTTGGAATTTAAATACATAAGTGTCCTGCAAAGATCTGTTGTTGGTTAGTAATGTATTGTCAGCTGTCCTGCTGGCCTTTTAATCTTCTGATTAGCTTTGAAATCATTGAAGCCGGTGAAGATTCGTTTGTTATCTTGGTTCTCAAAGGACTAGAAATCCAGTGATCGCACAAATGTGCTGTGAGGCAAGTACCCATTTGTAAGATAGATGATGATTGCTTGTCGATACTAAGAAAAAGAGCTTTGTCAAATCTCCAGTTGTCTCCTTTTTTAATAAAAAATATTATTTTTATTTTCATGCTCTGAGAAAATCGTAAGGCTGCTAGCAGTAGGCAAAGAAAAAAGAACAACCACCCCAAAACCCAAGGTGACTCGAATGTTTGTTTATTTGTCTGCTTTTGAGGTATGCAAGACGTTATGGTTTTTTTTCAGAACAAAAGCTGTCAAGGGAAAGAAAATACTTCTTTTATGATAAGCTCATGCAGGTTTACAGGAATTTTCTGTCTTTAATGAGCAAAGATGTAATCTACTTCATTGCCTGCTTTTTCTAATCATCTCCCTGAGATGGAGCTCTCCATCGCAAGCACAAGAGCCAGTGCAAGATCTAGTGGGACTTGATTTGCTGCTGGGCAGACTTTGGGAGCTGGGAACCTTGATTTGGAACAAATATTCGGCCACAACATCCAAAGCCACTACTATTGTTATGTTTTGATGTAGAGATACTGTCTCCAAAGCGTCCTAGGACTGGGTTAATGTACAGTCCACATCAGAAATGAGGTGGCTGGAGATGTTTGAACAGCCAGTATTGTCTTGGCATGGGACTATGTAAAGGCTATGTTGACACTTTTTACATTTTCTGCTCTTTTTTTGATCCATACACTTTAATTTTAATAGGTGAAGCCATGGAAAGATGCTCTGTAAATAGACTATGGAAGTCAATCCATACATTAAGTGTTAATAGTGCCTGAGAAGGAGACAGCATAACAACTCTCATGCAGAAAATGTATATGTAACTGTATACCTGTTACATAATTTCTGACAAAAAAAATATTTAAATTCCTTGGAGTGAAATTGCATTCTAAACCTGAGATTTGCTAAAGGAACATTTAGTGAGTGAGTCTTCACTCAGGGCAGGGGCTTATTTTGGCTCAATCTTTCCCCCTGCACCCTAGGGAGCACAATGGCAACTCGTACAGCTTCTTTCCTGGCATGGATGTTTCTCCTGCTGTGTTTCCTTGGGTGCTCAGGGGAGCAGAGCTCAGTCCAAATGTCCTCTGAGCTGGAGCTATGATCTGGGCAGCTTGTGCTTGGGGCACACTACAGTGTGAGATGGATTCAGTCCTCTTGGAGAAGATCATAGAATCATAGAATGATATTGGTTGGAAGGGACCTCAAAGATCACCTAGTTCCAACCCCCCTGCCATAGGGAGGGACACCTCCCATGAGACCACATTGCTCAAAGCCCCGTCCAACCTGGCCGTGAACCCTTCCAGGGAGGGGGCAGCTGCAACCTCCCTGGGCAACCTGTGCCAGTGTCTCACCACCCTCACAGGGAAGAACTTCTTCCTAATTTCTAATCTGAATCTCCCCTCTTCCAGTTTACAACCATTACCTCTTGTCCTATCACTACAAGGCCTTGTCAAAAGTCTCTCCCCAGCTTTCTTCTAGGACCCGTTCAGGTACAGCAAGGCTGCAGTGAGGTCTCCCCAGAGTCTTCTCTTCTCCAGGCTGAACAACCCCAACTCTCTCAACTTGTCCTTGTAGGAGAGGTGTTCCAGCCATCGGATCCAGCCCATCATCATCAGTTACTGCTCTGTTCTTTGTTAACCAGCTGTCTTTATGTATCCGAAGGTGACAGTCTCTGGATTAAACTGTGTTAGTTCCTCCGTTACATCCAGCAAAGAAACTCTGAGCTAGGTGTGAAATCACATGCTGCGTCACTGCTTTCCTGAGAATTCAGTATTTTCCTGGAGGCCCCTGAGAAGTGGGAAACAAAAAACCGTAACTTTCTAAGCGAGTAATACCCTTATGTTGAATCACGATATGACTTTGTTTGTCTCCATCACCCCCTGGTTCTTCTAACCTTCCCCTCCCTGTGTTTTTCCATGCCATAAAAATAGGAGCCAGGCTCTTTACGACCCAGCAGGAGCCGGGTCTTTCCGCTTGTCTGCTCTGCAAAGACTTAGCAGGCTTTTGGCCACTGTGAAATGACTCAGGCCAACGTGGAGGGTACCTATTGCTCTGCATTTCCCTTTGCAAAGCTTTCATTGAAGGATCTTTCTTCTGTCAGTGGTGTAATAGGGCAAGGAACAAAGATTTGTGATTCCTTTCTGCAAGAACTTAAAAATCTGTGATCTTAGTAAAGGGCTGTGGAGGGAACTTGGCGTGAAAAATGAAGAGTCATTTGAGTAATGTGGGTTTTGTTTATGTAAAAGGATAAAAAAACCTCCTCACTCATTCTGCTACCAGCTTTGACCTTTCCTCCCGGGGAGGGAATAGATAAGCAAATGGGAAAACTGGGGGTGTGGGAAGGAGGGGTGAGAAAGGAGAAGTATTGACTGTAAGCACAACTCTGTCACATGAGTGTCCATCTGTCCATCCATCTGTGAATATATTGTAATTATTAATAATATAAGTGATGTCATGGGTTCTTGGCAAGAGTATAGTGCCCCTGGGACAGCTCTGGAGCAAGTCAAAGGAAATAATAGTGGCTGTGCACATAGTTAGGGATCCATTTGGCTCACGGGGCGACAGGTTTTTGGTGCCAAACCACTCTCTGTAGAAAGGCGAGAGCATGCTGGGTCTGCACGAAAGCTTCCAGGGAGGTCAGGCCGCCTGTCTCCTCAGAGGAGCACCGTTAGCAGGGGAACACTGAGTGCATGGTCAGAAAACATATAATTTAAAAAGCACACGGTCTCTCTGAACCCTTTCCAAGCCTGTCACCAGCCACGGAACTTTGGTTTTATAGTTTCACACTTCTTCATTTTTGTGGATTTAACTGGACCAGCAGCGTTGTTGTGGATTAACTGGGAGTTAAACAGCATTTATGCAGTCCCCTTTCTGTTAAAAGGATATAGTATTAATTACTCCTTGTGTCTCTGAGGACTGCATAAGAGCCTGCCCTTGTAGTCCTGGTAAGTACATGTGCCCTGAGAGAGGTGACAGCACCAGATTCCTGATAAATTGCACATCAGCTCTTCCCCTTGCTTTGGACTTCTAATGGGCTTGGAAGTATTTGAGAAAGAGCAGGACCCACAATCCAGGACATTTACAGCAGCTCTCCCAGAAAATGGAGTTCTGAGCTGACCTGCTCCCTTCTGGGAGGACAGGATAGTGCTGGGCTGTCATGGAAGAGCCACCTTGTCCAGGGATCTGCTCCCCCTGCACAACCATACATGCCCAAGGTAGGTCCTAGGTCCTCTCTGAAGCCTAATCCACCAATGTCCTTGTGTCCTGCTTGAGCCAGGCAGGGTAGTACCAGCTGATGGGCCCATGTGCTGTAATTGCATCTCCTAAAGAGGTTTTTGGGAAAGAGCTGAGGAAACAGTTGCTTCTTTGAGCCATTATATTGATCATTTATTCATTTTCATACTCTGATCTCAGTTCAAATGGATCTCACCAAGCTGATGAGAATCTTCAACTATTATTGAAAGGATTGGGACTGAGATTTTGTGCCATCTGCATCTCTTTACATCTCCTCTCTGCGGCATGGATAATTTAATGTGTTCCTATAGCATGAATTCCAGAAAGCTGTGAGGGGGGAAAAAACCCAACCATTGTCCTAAAAGCTGGCCAAATATGTTTCTTATTCTTGTACTCTGCAACATTTTTTCCAAGATTTCTCAATCTGTGTTTACCAGTTTTTAAGCCTGTGGACATGTGTTCTCATTCATAACATACATTTGGCCTCTGTATAAAATTAACTTACCCCTGCTAAAGCCAAATACCTCATTTTAAGGCAGTGTTTTAGGCAAATTTTTAAAGTAAAATACTTTGTCAGCCATGGTCTCATTTGGGCAATGAAGACTTCACCTCTGTTCCTGTGAGATGAACGTGGTGTGAGAATGGTGAGAGGCTCTGGTGGGCTCACGGACCCCTTGGTGGATATGTACGTACCTTCTGGGACCATTGCCTGATTCCGGTTTTTTAGGATTTGGAGATGGGATAAATAGGAAGGCTCTGAAGCTGACAAAAATCAGATGATGAAATCTGGAGCCTTCTTTCGATAGGAGGGACCTCAATAGCGCTGCAGTGTCTGCTGGCAGGCCAGAGCTGTGTGTGCAATTTGGGCTTGCAGCAAATGGAGCAGAGAACTGCATCCTCCCAGGGACCAGGTGCCCATTTTTTGCATTTCATTTGCAGCCTTAGCTGTTCTTGTTGCATTCTGAGTGGAAACAGAGAATACGGCCCCTCTGCTGTGAGGCCAGGCTGAGAGAGTTGGCGTTGTTCCGCCTGGAGAAGAGAAGGCTCCAGGAAGACCTTCTTGTGGCCTTTCGGTACTTAAAGGGAGCCTACAGGAAAGATGGGGAGGGACTTTTTATCAGGGGGTGTAGTGATAGGTAGGACAAGGGATAACAGTTTTAAACTGGAAGAGGGGAGATTTAGATTAGAAATTAGGAAGAAGCTTTTCCCTGTGAGGGTGGTGAGACACTGGCCCAGGTTGCCCAGGGAAGCTGTGGATGCTCCATCCCTGGAAGTGTTCAAGGCCAGGCTGGATGGGGCCTTGAGCAACCTGCTCTAGTGGGAGGTGTCCCTGCCCATGACAGAGGAGTTGGAACTAGATGATCTTTGAGATCCCTTCCAACCCCAACCATTCTATACTTCTATGATACCAAAGCAGAAGGAATGAACAGGAAATGCAAATAGTCCAGGTGAGCAAGTTTAAAAAATGGAAGAAGCTGAGCCTGAAGCTCTCATAGGTTGAGCCACAAGCTCTTCAGAAAATAACCAGGAAAGTGTTTAAGCCCAGGATATGGTGTAAGGGGTGCAAAATGACTCTGGTGCAGCGTGGCATCAAAAACCCCAGCACTAAGGACATGTAAGGCATACACAGGTACATAAGGTCAGGCGGCTCAGATGCACTTACTCAGTGTTTTAGTAAACAGGAAAACGTTAAAAAATAAAGAAATATCCTGCAAGAGAGGGACTGGACTCCTGGGAAGAAAAATGAGAGTACCAAGTACAATAAGGAGGGGAGAGATGTGAAAATAGTTCAGCAATACCTGAGAGGTGCAGTGGCAAAGAAAATAGTCATTAGTCCAGAAGAGTCCTTGAAAGCAATATGAGGAGATGAAGAGCAGGAGGAGTTTAGGTAGACTGTCAAGAATGACTTGCTGACAGTATGATCTTTTAAGACTTGTAGTTTCTTAAGGGAGTCTATCATTTGGGCCATTTGAAACTAAGCCTCTGCTTTTTGCCCCATTTATAAAGCAAGAGTGGATGAAGCAAGATTAAAATCTGCTGTAAAGATGAGAACATTCACTGATGTTTAAATGGTTTTGATGAACAAATAAGGATTTTCTTATATACAAGGTATGAATTGCTGGAGGGAAAGGATGCAAAATGCAATCTCCTGATGTTTTCTACAGAGATATGGATAACCAGCCTGATGAGAGAAGCCTTGCAATATTTCTCCCTATGAAAGGTCACTGTCACCTTTGTTCAGTATTGCCTCGTAGAGGAGAGGGAACAGGGCTGGGAAAAAGGGGAGAGCATAGAGGAGTAGCAGGGAAATCAGACATGCAGGAATCCTATCCTGGATGTATCTGCACTTGAAACTCATAATCGGAAGGCACAGGGATTCAGACTGAATGAATTTATATCTGCATTCCAAAGCAGCATGACGGGGAAGCTTCTCATCAGTGATACATATTACAGGGACTGAAAAATCCCTGCTGCAGCAGTGCCTATACGCACAAGATTAATGCAAAGGAAAAGATCACCCTCTAGCCCCACCACCCACACATCTGCTGACCACCCTCATCTGCTCCAGCTTCAGCAGGCTGCGTGGCCTCATGCGTGGTGAGGGGCTGGCTATGATTAATCAGGTTCCGTAGGAGATGCTGAATGGTTGTGGCCCCGTGGAGCTTGGGGTTGCTGGTGTCTGCGGCGAGGACGGGAGGGGAGAAGACTTTCTGTTGCCAGATAGAAATAGCAAGAAAAAGAGCCCCACCAAACTGAAATAGAAAAAAAAAAAAAAAAGAGTATTTTTGAGAAACCCATAGGAAGTAAAAAAATCAGTAGCTTTGCACAGCTCTGCTCCTGGTATTATTCTTTGTGATTAAGCTAATGAGCCCTGACTCTTACAGGTATAGTATGCTGAGATGCCCACAGGGGTTGGGATCTTCATCAGACAATTAGGTCTCTCCCTCTGTGCAGGCATTTTATAATAAATAATCAGTAGTCTTAATACGGTTTTGAAGCTGGTCAGCACAGTCATTAGCCTGCACAGCTCAGAAGTTCAGCTAAATTCACTGACTCAGAGTTGTTTGCAATGTCTCGCCTGGTAATGAATGTAAATGTTTTATTAAAGTAAATGTTTAGATTTCTCAAATACATTTAGATTTTTTTTCCCCCATTAAAATATGCCTTGATGCATGAAGATTACCTTTATTGGGATTCTGGTGCAGTGCTCTACCAGGTGATATTGGCTTCCATCAGGTGATATTGGCTCACATCTGGCTGGGTTTGGTATGTGCCAAGGTGAAGAAGACTTGGTGCCCAGTGGTGTGTCACTCAGCAGGGATGTTACCCCTTTCTTCACAAACGCGGGGAAAACAGGCACAAAGAGGTATATGGCCGTATCTTGCATGGTAAAGAGAAAAAGCAAATCTTTCAGATTTATTTCTGACCCTTTTTCAAGATTTCCATCTAGTTTAGCAGCATTTTTAGCGTTTTTATTGTGGTCTCCTCTTGTGCTGGGCCCAGCTGGCCTGCCCTGCTGTGTCCTGGTGATATACAGCGAAGGGTGGTGTTCTTAGCAGCAACCTACCCTGCCAAGCGCAGGATGCGTTTGGCCAGGTCTCAGCCCTGCAATATTTCTGATAATTTCTTACTCCCTGCTAAATTCATAGAAAGCGCTTCAAAACTCATCTGTCAAAAGCATCGACGCTGCTCAGATAGCTGTTTTAATTTTATTTGATCACTTCTAGCAGCGCATCTCCTTGGATGATTGATCACGGCCTCTTCGTCGCGGAGCGCTCGGGAGAAGGTACAAAAATCAAACTAAATGATAGTGTTGGCCAAACACTTGGGCTGTAATGAAACCGGTTCCTGACCCACAAAACTGATTTGCCAGAGATAAATCCCCTTTTGGTTAAAAAGCCAAACCGAACAGATGTCTTGCACGGTGCCCTGTAAATAAGCATCCTGCAGCTCTGGTAGCTCACAATAAACTGCAAACTCCAAAAGCTGTTCCTGGATATGACAAGTGCAGGGTGTGTTCCCTCCTTGAGTTATAGCTGGCATCGCACAATTAGATTTGGGATATGGGAAACTTGGGCCTACTATAGATAAGAGAGGTCATTGTTCCCTTGTTAGGCATAATATGCAGTGTTCAAACCCTGTAACTTTAGGCGTTTAAAATCGGTCTCTGAGTTAAGCACATTGGCTCCTGGTTTGCCAGAAGAGAGGATTAATTTAGGAACCTATCATGCACCACTCGTTAAAAGCAGAGGCTGAGGCTGAGCTGGGACACCTGTGGTCATTTCCATTGTAGGTCTTTTACCGGAGAGGACCATCTTTGCCTTTCTAGGGAGGCTGATTGGGAGGAAAGAAAAAAAGAAAAGGGAAAGATAAAGAGAAGCAGCGGTATTTCATGCCAGCAAATATGGAAACCGATGGTTTGCCATGTTGCCTCACAGCGTGGATGAGTTTGTGCAGGAAGGTGAAACCATCCTGATGCTTGGTGGCTGATGGGAAGCACACAGGACCTAGTGCTGATTTTCCTCCGTTGGCCCCAGTCGCAGGGCATGAGCGATGGGACCACAGACACAGAACCCAGTGGAGCTGCTCTCCTGCTCTAATGGGTTTTTCTTGTTTCCACCGCCTTCCCATTTGCCATGTGCGTGCTGTGTAGGAAAAAGCACAATACACGGTTGGCAGTTGGATGATGCTGAGCCGCCCCTTTCACTACTGTGCTAAGATGTACTGGGTATCTCACCAGGCTTTGATGAAAGGCAATTGCCTGAAGCTTGTTTTGGTTAAAGCAGGGGTTTTCTGATGGTGATTTGAGAAGAAGCAGAGGTGATGGCTGCTCTCCTTGCTGGAGACAGCATCCGTACCCCTGCGCCTTGGGCTTGGGCCGGGGGGGAGCGAGTGAGGCAGCCCATGATGCTGGGAGAGAGCATGGGGAATAAACTCCAGGATTTCTTTCTTTTCTGGCTATATCTTACACTTAAAAGCACTTGATAATTGTTGTGCTAGCAAAAGTTGACCAACTGATTTTCCTATCTATTTGGGTGATGATGCATAGCCAGATTTCCTAGATACTTCTTTTCCCTTCCCCTGTTTGTTACAAACTGCTCTAATGTCACATAAGGGATTGGAAAGGAAACTTCGGCTCCATTCATATCAGTGGTGTTGCTAGGAAACCTCTCCCTTTGACAATGTATGTTGAGCATGCCTGTATTTGCCTTTGGCTCTCCGAAGGACAAAAATCACCATGTGGCACTGGAGTGGGGCGGGGGGGGGGGAGGTGTGTGTAAGAAAAGAAAAAAAAAAAAATTTTGAAAATTACTTTAGAATTTTAAACAGTGCCAAGTGATGTTCTGGATTGCAGATGCCAGTGCTTCTGGTTTTGTACGTTTTGCTACGGGAGCAGATGAGGCACGGTTCGACCCTTCCATGCTTCATGTGCTTTAAAGTCAGGCTGTATTCTTCATGTCCCCTTCTGCTACCTGCGCTGGCTGGGGGCTGCTGTGCCATATGGGAGAGGGAACCCAGAGTGCCTGCACGTAGTTATATGCAGGGGAAGCCAGCTCTTGGTATCCATGCATGAGCGCATGGCACGTATCCTCCAGCTTTCAGAAGAAGGCTGCTTGATTTACAGAGTTTTGTTTGGTGGGAAGCGGAGGCTTCGTGGTTTTCTTTCTTTCCCTCTGTCCTTCCGTCTTTTTCCCTGAATTTCGAGATATTGAGTGGAAAAATATTTAAAATATCAACTGCGTGCGCATATATGCATGACTTACACTGTGGTGGCTTTTCATAGGGTTAGAGAAATAAGAAAGGATTTGGAGACTATTTTGCTTTCCCTCAAAGGACTGAGAGGTGCGAATTCTTAATTCTCAAAAAAAATCCCTCATATTTTTCGCACTAAGTGGCATGCTTTTTTTTTTTTTCCTTTTTCCTTATTTTTTTTCTGGCTGAAAATTCTGCAGAGTGGATTTTTTTTTTCCGCAGTAGTTGCTGCCAAACACTTTGGATGACGTGTTGCACATCAGTGTTGACCCCTGGTCAACATAGAAGGGGAAAGTCTGGTTTTGTGGCCAGGACACTACAATTATAGTGTTTAATGGGGCAATGTTTGTTGCAGAATAGACAAATCTGTACCTCAGGACGCTACACTGGCTGCAGAAACCATGGACTATGCCCATACAATTTTCAGCACGAGCAAATACCGTGGGGACCAAAGAGCTGATAAATTGATCATTATCTTAAAGAAATAATTTAAGTAAGAAAATTACTAAAAATCTTAATTTTTGATTTGCGATTGGCGGTTATAAAACCTCAGGCTGAGTAAAATGTTCTGTGGGTTTCTCTGAGGGGTTGTGATTTTGGTTTCTCACTCTGTCGGATACACTGGAGAATAAAAGGCAGGTGGGAGCCTAAATGGCTAGTGCAGGTCCGATGGCTCTCGGCTTTGTCCTCAGCTGACTCTATTGTCTGAAGAGTCCGTGGGAGTGAAGCGGGGAGCAGCTCAGCACTGCTGGTCCTGCTGCTCTTCATGCTGTTAATGGTATGTGCAGCCAGTGCCAAGAGTTTTCCCAGGGCAAAGGAATGGTAATGAAACATCCCAGTGAATCCTAACTCCTGAAAAGCAGCTCAGAATTAAGCCAGCACCTCCCTGTTGCCCTTGGCCATAGCTGTGCTGCACCCTCTGCCTTTCTCCCAGTTGCTGAGACCTGCTCTGGGCAGAAATCTTTTGTCCCTCGTCCCTGCTCCTATTCCCTCCCCTGTAGGCACCTCATTACCCATCACACCACCTCCTATCTTCCTATTAACTCTCCTCTTGGCTTTTCACACCCCTGATATGGTGACTATTTATTCCACATTAAATTATTTTTATTGAAGCAGCATCTGGGTCCCCTTGTACTAGATCTTGCATGCCCATAGGACCCTTCAGAGCTAGAAGATGCAGAAGTAGGAGAAAGGAAGGATTCCTATCTGTATTTTGAGGAGGATAAGCTAAGGCTCAGGCACAGGAATCAGGTTGCTCAGCATAATTCTTGTGGTCTACGAGGACTCAGATTTGCAGTGTTTCAGACCAGTAGCACCAGTGACTCCCTGGTGGACCGACACGCTGCTCCTGGGGTGCAGCCCAAGACCAGTTTATTGCTCCTAGAGGAGGAGTATTAGTAGTGATACTACTACTACTGATGATGATGATGTAGGTTTCCTTTTCCTGGCATCTGCTTCTAAAGGTCTAGTAAAGAGGAGTTGGGTTTCTTTAATACATTTGTCTCTCCTGGTGTACGGTGAAGATGTTCTCACAACTGCAGACATGTCTCTGCCCAGCTTTGCCCATGGTGCTCTCTGAGGTGTGATTATATCTAAATACCTCTTTTGTGCTGTACTACATGAATTCGCAGGTTGCTCCAGCACCCTTCCAATGTCTACTTTCATGAGCAAGCTGACCCATATGCACCACAAGAGCGGAGAAAAAAAAAGTGATTTTCGAGGAGTGTGATGACAGTTCAATGTCTATAATGCATTTGTCTTGAGATAAACTAGTGAATCTTCTAATTCTTCAGGCAATTATTAGTTTCTAGAGGTATTTTATTAGATCAGCCTTTATATCGTCTGCAAATGTCAGGAAGGACTCATGGAAAATATTGAGGAAGGGATAAAGTTTGGTTGCTCAAATCAGGGCTATGTATGCATAAAATCCCCTTGTCTCTTAAATGAATATTCCATACATTAAATAGGGAGCGTTATGGGTGATGCGATTTGAGAAGTAGGCTCCTGACCTACATTTCCGCACTGGAACTTGCCCATGGGTATTTCCACTTTAGCCTACCTTTAGGTTCAATATATTTAGTTTCTTGGCATCTGCTTTCAAAGTTTACATAGACTTGGGTTCTATTTAATTAATATTTTAAGCCTGCGCCTCTGCCTCGATGAGAAAATGATCTTGTCCGAATGCTGCAAACGTGTTACTTTTATTTGAAGTTGCATCTAAACAAATGGCTCAGCGCACGTTAACCTCTTCTGTTTCTGAAGCTTTTTGTAGCTCTCCATCTTTGGCAACATTTGGAATAGAGACTCTACATAAGAAATTTAATTCACCAAACTCATCTGCCTATGGCAGCATCTCCATTGCCCCGACTACCCTTTCAGAGCGTTTGCTACTGAAAGCAGTGAGCTACTTATATTTTAGCAACCCTTTGAAAACGGTCATTATCAGAATATATCATGATGGGTGAAGTATCCTGATGTTAATCTGCCTGTTGATATTTACTTCATGTAACGACAGCGTGCGCCCTGCAAATAACATAGTGCATCTCAGGAAATGAAAGATGTTTTGAATAAATAAATAATGGCTTGCTGACTAGAGAATCTCCAGGCTTTGGTAATGTACTGTATAAGAGAAAGCAAATAGAAATCTCCTTCTGGGCATTTCCAAACATCAAAATGCCCTCTGCGTTTTGCTGTGGTTAAATGTACAACCCCATCAGAAGCCTTGAGACCTCTGTTTAGGTGGTCTCGCAAATGAATATCACAGATATTGCAGTAATCACAGCTACTGCAAGGAAACATAAATCGTTGTTGGAGGTAGGGGACTTTTTAATGAAAAATTCTGGCAATGCAAGGGGTGTACTTAAAACCAAGTGATGTCTACTTGCTTAATTATAATTTGTGTTACTGGGAGCATCAGAGGGACGTGCATACTTGGGGGTCTGCGGGTGACTTTTGGCAAACGCTGTCTTCAGCTTGAATTTTAAAGGCTGTGATGTGTGATGACCGCATTGTGTTAGAATCATAGAATTGTTTTGCTTGGAAGAGACTTTTAAGGTCACTGAGTCCAACTGTTAACCCGGCACTGCCAAGTCACCACTAACCCATGTCCCTCAGCACCACATCTACATGGCTTTTCAATCCCTACAGGGATGGTGACTCCACCAATGCCTGTTGCATTGAGCCACATGACGGGGTGAACCTGGCCCGGGCTCCAATACAAACCGTTGCACATGCCATGCTGCAATGGGACCTCAGAAAACAGGGCAGCCCTCATGAGAAGGCAAGTGTGAAGAGGTGGTAGATTGAGATCATTGGTCAGTCTTGTAAAATCATCTCCACTTCCATAATTAACCTGAGCTTTAGCTGAAAAGTTGCGTTTGTGGGAGGAAAATACTTGGAACCCATGGTTCCTGGTGGTTTTGGGACAATAGTTTAGCTTGATGTGGCCGGCTTGGGTGGAGATCAGCATTACCCGTAAAGAAATACAATGCTTCCCACCGAGGCCAAACACAGTGACACGACCAGTTTGCAAATCCTGTCGCTGAATCATTTTCACAAACTATGGCTTAGGTAAAAGACAGAAATCTATCAAATGTTGTACAGATTAACTTATCACCTAGTTAAATGGGCTGTCAGTCTGGGCTGCCTGTGCTTGGCAGGGTGAATTCAAATGCATGCAAATTTCCCTGGTGGCTGACGAGCGACGGTGGTGGAGCTGTCAACGGATGACATGTGAAAATACATTAACATTGTTTAAAATATATTTGAAAGGGATAGCTCATATTTTGATAACATTTTCGCAGGCAAATGATTTGTATGAGATCTGAAATACTGACCACAGAATTTATGCCGGGAGGACTCTTTTTTTTTTTTTTAATGGTAACTCTTCAGGTACGTTTTGTGCTTAAAGGAAGCCCCCAAACAATTAACGGTTACCACACAACCCAGTTCAAGTCCCATGTGCCACCATTGTACGGAGTCACTGTTGCGATAGCCTCACTTGTCACTTCCACTTGATCTTACCAAAAGTGATTAGAAACTTCAAAAGAACCAATTACACAGGCCATTGTGCTACAGACCTGGCACTTTCTTTTAAGCCTCGTGCTCTTCCCTGCATTTCGACTCTCCGTGTTTAATTTCTCCTATTTGCCAGACAGATTTTTCGACTTAATGAGAACATCAGAAAATAGAAATCCTAAAAGCCCCACGCTACTTAGCTCTCCTTAACTTGTTCTTTTAGGGGTTTAGTGACTTAGGTGCTCTTTCCATTAATGCACTGGGGAGGCACGTGGGTTGTAGTGGTCACTTCATGTGCTTCCAGTTACAGCAGCTACCATTTGGATAAGTGGCCTTGAAAGGTAGAAGAAAGATGCAGCTCACTGTAGGAAAAGGTCGTAGGATGTGAACAAGTGTTGACTGAGCTGTGCGATAAGAAAAACATCTGAAGCATGTGATTCAAGATTCATCCTTTAGTCTCGAATCTTGAGGGGTGAAAGGGGAGAACTTAGCACAGTCTAAAAACAGCAGATCTCACAGTTCAGCAGTCAACCATGGCGTCTGATACATGAAAAAAATTACTTATGCTGTCAGCTTCCATTATTTACATGATCTTTCTATGGTTGAGTCATGGCTGTGGATGTGCAATTCAGCTAGAAAAATTGCATATTTACACAGATGGGTGCTGGCATGTGACCAGGGCTTAAGCAAAATGCATGGCTAGAGGTAGAAATCAAATAGAGAGAGTGGTGAATCCATTTTTGAGGGGTTTGGCTACAAGGTGCAAATGTTTACAGATGCTTATCAGTAGGAAGGGCTCCCTTGGAAATGGTGATTCTTCAGAAAAGGAAGGTATTGCAAACAGCTTTGGGTGTTTACCCTCCCTGGCTTCCTGAGGTGTATGTATACTCGGTTTCAGAAGATGCCTTGGGGCATCTCTACCTCTTTTTTTTTTTTGTTTGGAAACTGATAGAAAGGACAAACATGATGTAAGAGTAGGCAGAAAATCTGATGATTAGACTAAAGAAATCTTTTCACAGAATAGTGGAAGTTGAATGTTAAGGTGTAAACGTAGGTAGAGCGAGAAGAAACCTGGTGGTGCTCCTTCACAGAAATGTCTTATGATGAGGAAGAAACAGAAATGTCAGGGCAGAAGTCCTTTGCTTTCTTATTCCCTGTTTCCTCTTTGCTGCTCTGGACTGTGCATTGGAATGAACAATTTCTACCACAACCTGGGTTACAGTATAAATAAGTGGAAGTTTACCAGTAAGCTTGATTTCTTTGGTCCATTATAAAGGCAGATTGGTGGATTCTGGGCATAACCGCTGTCTTAGAAACCCATCAGAGTGGAAACGTGGAGATAAGAGGTGAAATCCCCAGCCTTTCCTGTGCCCTCTCATAAATCCCTCCCTTCTTCACTGGCCATTTCTGGGCCTTTCTACCTTTTGAACGCCACCATCTCCATGTGCAGAAGGGCTATAAAACATTTCAGTAATGTGCTGGTTTGGTTCCTCCTGAGAAGTTTGTAGAGAGGGAGTCCTCTAGCACTGGCAACCTAAACCTAGAGCAAATGCAGATGATGGGAAAGCTTACCAGATTTCAAAGTGGAAAGGAGCTTCTTTACAAAGTGCACGTAAAACTTGGTATTTTACCGTGATTATCGTGATACTGAATAGTAAGGTGAGGTTTTTGTCATTATATCAGTGGTGTGAGATGACGTCTTCTCTATCAAGCTTTTAGCGTAAGTGGAAACATTTGATCTATAAAGTTCAAACAGTGGTAACACGCTGGGAACATGGACCTTGGCGCTGCAGGGCACAGGTCATGGAGAAAAGGGGAGACGAAGGGACGGAGAGAAGGAACAAGGCGATGGGTACATGCTGTCAGAGAGGCCACCAAGAAGGGCAACAGGTTCTCTGTTGATATTAGTGATCTGTGGTTAACTAGGAACATGTATTTCACATTAAAACACTATAA
Organism: Coracias cyanogaster; assembly: GCA_033124195.1. Taxonomy (NCBI): domain Eukaryota; kingdom Metazoa; phylum Chordata; class Aves; order Coraciiformes; family Coraciidae; genus Coracias; species Coracias cyanogaster. Next base: position 90,190 of record JAVSBS010019483.1, on the reverse strand, counting down.
AATATTTGTAGGTGTGTTTGTGCCTTTCTTTAGGGTGTGACTCTCCCTCCCTTAAGGAGGAGGAGAAGTGCCCTCGTGGGTTGCCAGGTATTTAACGCATGGAATAGGTACATAAAATTCACTTAACTTGTTAGTAAATCAATTACATTTCCCTTGGCAGATGTGTGATGTGCAAACCCTTCCCCTCCAAAAGTACGTTGTCTCTACAGTTACTCCCATTTTCCCTCTGCTGCTCATAGCCTGGTTAAACTCCATTTGGTTTTATAAACCTCGAAAAGAGAGCATAGAAACTCTTGCTCACGTGGAGGCATTTCCTTATGAAAAAGAAGAGTAAAAGGCACAGTTTTTGTACTGCTAAGGAAGGTGAGCAGAACTAGGTTTCCCAGAGAAAATCCATTCAGTAGATGCTCTGGCGTCGAGGGGTAAAACACACCACTACCCAATCTGTGGTCACTTTTAACAAGCCAGAAGCTTCTGATTATAGATGCGTCACCCTGAAAGAGTTAACAGCAAAGCAAGGCACGCAAAAGCCAACGACTTTAGAAAACTCAATGCCTCAACTTTAAGTACCCCCAGCTCACAAGCCGCTGTCAGCACATCCCTTTTTCCCCAGGTCAGCCTTGCCAGAAGCAGTATATAAGTGAGGAAGGCGAGCGACAGTAAGGCTGGAATATAAAGCGGGTGTCCGCCTCCCTCTGCATACTTCTGCTAATTGCTTTTCCCGTTACAAGGCCAGTTCCACCCCTTGGTGTATAAATTACGCCTGTTTCGTGCAACCGCGAATGTCAAGTCATTGTGCTGCTTTGCTTTGTCACTCCTGTCCACTTACAGCTGGTTCTGTCTCTCTGATGCTTCCTTTGCTACCCTCTCTCTTTTTTTTGGTGTGGTTTGTGCTGCTCCTGGGTGTCTGGGAAGTGCTGCTGCAGGGGGGAAAGTCCACTTGTCCTATATGGAAAACTGGCTTCTTGACCTCAACCTGTCTCCAAAGCACTTTCCATGTGCTTTAGTCCTTTGCTTTTTTTTCCCCATGCACATCCCCTTCCAGGGAGGAGAAAATGTTCTCACCAAAGGAGAGGGCAGCATTGTTCAACAAGGGCAAGTCTAGAGTCCTGCACCTGGGGAGGAATAACCCCATGGACCAGTACAGCTTAGGAGTTGACCTGCTGGAAAGCAGCTTTGTAGAGAAGGACCTGGGAGTCCTGGTGGACAAGTTCACCATGACCAGCCATGTGCCCTCATGTCCAAGAAGGTCAATGGTATCTTGAGGTGCATTAAGAAGAGTGTGGCCAGGAGGCTGAGGGAGGTTCTCCTGCCTCTCTACTCCCAGTGAGGCCACCTCTGGAGAATTGTGTCCCATTAGGGGCTCCCCAGTTCAAGAGGGACAAGGCACCACTGGAGAGAGTGCAGAGGAAGCTACAAAGATTCTGAGGGGACTGGAACATCTCTGTGATAAGGAAAGGCTGAGAGCCCTGGTGCTGTTGATCTGGAGAAGAGAAGACTCAGAAGGGATCTGATCAATGTTGATCGATATCCAAAGGGCAGGATTCAAGAGGATGGGGCCAGACTCTTGTCAGTGGTGCCTAGTGACAGGACAAGGAGCACAAACTCGAACCCAGGAGGTTCGATCTGAGCAGGAGGAGAAAGTTGTTTGGTGTGAGGTTGTCGGAGCCTGGCCCAGGCTGCCCAGAGAGGTTGTGGAGTCTCCTTCTCTGGAGAGATTCAAAACCCACCTGGACACGATCCTGGGCCCCCTGCTCTGGGTTACTCTGCTTTCGCATAGGGGTTGGATGAGATGAACTCCAGAGATCCCTTCCATATTGTGATTTTACCATTGCTCTGCCACGGGGCTGTTTACCATGGATACACAGTAGAAATCATCCTTTTTGCACCCATTTTGCACACATCCTTGGGAATGACAAAACATGTCAGTCCTTATTCACCATGGTTCTCAGTCCTGCTATGAAAATTATGCCACTTTGTCTCTTTTTTTTTGTTGAAAGCCATGCCCTGATTTGAGGTTTTTCAGGACTGGTGCCTGGTAACCCCATCATGGGAAGGTCTCTACTGAAATTTTACAACTTTGAGCACTATGTGATGTTTTTGCTGACGAGGCTGCTCAGGTGCATTCAGTGCTTGGCACAACAAAGCTCAGGTGCTGTCTGAGAGATTTCAACTGAACCCCTTAATTTAACTAGTTTCTTTGCCCAGGTGTAGAAATTTTGTTATATTTGATTTTTGCCCCCTTTTTAAAAATTTTTCCTCTTTTTTTTTTTTTCAAGATGATTATAGATAATAAAGTAGGATGTAAAAGTCCTCATTAAAAATGGATTTTGTAAAATTGAAACTTAAGTGTCAGGTTTTTCTAGCAATCTGTCAAATACTTGACAATTAAAATAGCTATTTTTAAAAGTTTAATGAGACACAATAAGGACTAAATGCACTAGAAGGTTTCTTCCTTCTTAGGATAAAGCAGAAACATAACAAGTCCATTATATTTCCTTACAAAAATGTCCCATTTGTAAAATATGCTATAATCTATTTTTAATTAAATTAGTATATGCAATTTATTACCTGAGCTATATTTATTAATATTTAATATTTAATTTCAAATTAATTATCTAAGTGAAAGAGTGCTCAGCTGTGCTGAAGCGGTTCAGCAAACAGCAAGCGCCCTGCGCCAGCCGAAGGAAACGTTTCTTCTGCAGGTAAACCCAGCGTGTGCAGCTGGCCTGTGCTTTAGGGAAATGATGGAAAAAATAAAATATACAGCAGAAGTTTTGGGCACAGTTACCCTCCTGTATGGATCTACTTCAGCAGGTGAATGCCTAATGTTCATATATTCATAAAGCTAGGACGTATTTTTTGATATTTCATCTCTACTGTCATCTTATGCGACTGTAGGACCATCCTGTGCAATCAAAATCTGACCTCTCAAGGTGACATCTTCCATCCCTTTGTTGGCTGGTTTGCACCATACATATGCTGTGGAAAATTTAGGTTTAGGTTTCCATAATATGGGCATTCTTCCCTCTTCTATGTGCTTTGAGTGGAGAAGTAGGTAGTAACTCTGACATTTAAAATACGATCCCTGAGTTAGCACCCAGCCTGTCATTGTGCATCATTTCAGGGTGTTGCCAAACACAAGCGGACATCACCGTATTGGTTACATTTGGGTCATGTTTTCACGGTTTTCTTCACCATTATGACAGCTAGAGAGTAGCAATTGTTTTATTATTTGTGAGTGAGTTTGTTTTATTATTTCAGTGGTGTCCAGTGATAGGACAAGGGGCAACGGGCACAAACTGGAACCCAGGAGGTTCGATCTGAACAGGAGGAGAAACTACTTTGCTGTGAGGGTGTGGGAGCCTGGCCCAGGCTGCCCAGAGAGGTTGTGGAGTCTCCTTCTCTGGAGAGATTCCA
>JAVSBS010019483.1:55147-76714 GCA_033124195.1 Coracias cyanogaster | reverse complement strand
CATTGCAGGTGAGGTTGGCCGGGGCTCTGAGCAACCTGCTCTAGTTGCAGATGTCCCTGCTCCCTGCTGGGGGTTGGGCCAGATGACCTTGAAAGATCCCTTCCAACCCAAACCATTCTATGATTCTAAGTTCTTATTTAAATTGCATGAATATAATTATACTGGAATGAGTTGAAATACTGATGACACTTGTCACTCCATTGCATATTGTGCCTCAACCCCAAGTCCCTAACTGTTGTCTGAATGTGTAAGGTTATTTCAAAGTGCAGAAGCTCAGAGGCAGCCCCCATCTGCAGGGTGCACTGGACAGAGTGCATCAAGACAATGGTGTTGAATTGGAAAGATGAGGCTCAGGCTGTAGGACTGTGTTGGAAGGTAGTGCACATATATATCACAATTACACTTTTCTGTGACTGGAAATGCTGGGTAATTGTCTTTTCCCTGCCAGTGTGCTCAGGGCGCTTTACAACAATAAATTTCACCAGGAGTGCTAAAAACCAGAAAGCACAATAACATGAAACCTGCTGCTTCAAAAATGCAAGAAAATGAAGCATTAATAGGAAAACTGGGGTAGGGGCTTGCAGGATGGTGGAGCTCTGGGCACAGCTCCGAGGCTGGGCCCTTGATAGTGGGTACCAATAGGGTGAGGAGGTGATGGGGACCTGCACTGCTCTGAAATACTGCCCATGGTGCTTCTGCGAATGAGAAAGCTTAGGGCTGAGCATCGATTGAGAGTAAGGACAAGGTTTTCTTTGCAGCCAAGGCAAAATTGTGTGCCAATCAAAAAGATGATAGGCAGGCCATTGTTGACCTCTAGGGAGTATCAGAGGACAAATATCCTTGAGAGGAAATTCAAAAAATAATCTCCAGGGGAGCCAAGCTAGCACTGCTGGAAGAGCTGCAGCACTGGTGCCAGGATCTCTGAGCATCCACACACAGCTCCTGTGGAAAGACGTCTCTCATTTTCCATCCTGTGTTTAGAAAATACTTTGCTTGCTAAGAAGCAACATGGGATGAGATGTGCCAGGCTCGCTGGTCCTCTGGGGACCAGGGCAAATCTACCTCTAGCCCTACCTGGGAGAGGACAGCGGTCTTCCCATCTCCCCTCCTCTGTCTGGGCAGCAAATCCTTTCTGTGCTGTTATTTATGGATCACGTCCCCACAGCAGGGCCTTGAGCTCACTGGGGCCTTAATAATAGCAAGATACAAAAAATAATAAGAATGTGTTCAAAACGGGACAAGAGAGGGTAGTTGGGTAGTTTGCAATGGCCATTAGATAGCTGATACGAGCTGTGTTTGCTCTGTAAGGTTCGGAGCCATCCATAATTAGAACGTACTTTTTGTAACCCTATCTTATGGTAGATTTGATTTTTAGGAAGGAAAAATGTCACTAAATCATTATTATTCATGTGACAAATCCTGAAGGGTAAATTTTTTTTAAACACCACCTCTATCAGTCTCTCCCATGTCACCTAACTTTTATGCAATAACACTGTTCCCTTAGAGATACCGTATAAAATATCTCTCACTTCCCAATATTATTCATAGAATTCCCATTATAGAACATTGAAAACCCAGATTAGAAGAGTACAAGAATATTTTATGACCAGTTTGAAAATGCTGTTACTGCTGCAATAAATTAAGAAGTTAAATTACTCCCACATTGAGTATTGATATACTGTGCATGGCAGAAAAATTCCTTTGAAATATACTGTACAATACATATAGAGAAATTCCAGGCCCTTTGATGACTGTCAGCAAAGTGGTTTGTGTGTATATAGGGGTGAGGGATTGGGTTGCCAAGGCTGGTCTTTAAAGCAATGAGTTGAACAAAGGTAAAATCAGCACAGTAAAATACTATATGGTTAATTGCTAATACAGGGATGTTTCACTTAATGACCAAGTCTCCATTCTTTAGTCTTCTTGCCTTCAGTCTTTGTGAACAGAACCTCTCTAGGTAGAATGTATCATGGACCAGCAGACACGATTCCCCATAATATGACTCCTCTTGACTATATCTCTATGGACATTTATTTGTGGCTTTTAGCTGAATATGGGAAGACTGTGAGCATCTGATGTGTACGTGCCTCTTTTTTATTAGTGGGATTTTTGCTGAACACTCATTCAAAGCCTAAACTTTGATGGCCACGGGAAAAGCAGAAAAATTAGAAAGGCTGGATCCAATCTGGCTGATGGGATTCCGTTGCTTTGTACTTTCAGATACAAAGATGCTCAGCTAATTAGTAAAGTAAACCTTTAAGCCGTGTTTACAGTTGTTTGCATTATTGGAGTGAGGTAAAGCCATCAGAATGCGCCAGACAATTGCGATGCAGTTATCTAGGAATTTATGGGCACAAATGTCTTTTATTTCTGCTTACAGAGCTTCAAATATGAAACATTGTGGTGGGAACCACGCTTGTGCAAAGTGCCTGTTACAACTTCAGGTCAGACCTGATCTTCCTTATTTATTTTCCTGTGTTGTCTGCTGTGCACAAAAAGCAGCACTTTATTAACCAAAATAATTGGAGACGCTTGCCTGTTAGGCTAAATTGGCAACTGAATCGCCTGTTTTGCAAAATGTAACAAAAGAGCCCTCTTAGATGTTAAAGAAACCCAAACAGAGCTGCTGTGAAGCAGGCAGCGTAAGCAGCTTATTTGGTTTTGCCAAGAACCTGGCAAATCCAGTAGTTAAGTTCATAATAACAATTACAGTGTATTTTGCTGATTGCAATATTCTGGCCCAGAAATGACTCTTTAACTAAGTTGGCCGGGGACTCAAGTGCCTCCAAGTAAAAGTGATCTATTTATTAGCGATTGGTTTTCATGAGCGCGGCCGTTCTGCGTTGCTTTGTTACTCTGCAGATCGGGGGAACGGGCTTTCAGCAAGTCATTTATATAAAGCGGAGCAGCAAGGAGTTGTTTAAGACCAACCCGAACAGTGATGCGGCCCGGATGTGGGTTTTTAAAGGTTGTTCTTGGAGGATTTTCTTTCCCAAGGAAAGTGAGGTGATGGATGAAGGGCAGAAGCTGAGTAGCATGTTTTTCCCTGGCTGCAGGGAAAAATTCACTCGAAGATAAGCGGAAGCTTTCTGTAAACCCCAAAGCTTGTCAGATCCTTGACTTTTGCCCTGGAGTTGGAGGTTCTCAGATAAAGCCCAGCCAGAAACCTCTTCCCACCCCAGCAATAAAAAATACGCGGAAGCGGAGCAGCTCCGCAGACCAGGACAGCAAGGTTGGTGCTGCGCTGCCCAAAGCGACTTATCTTCATCTATAATCATGTAGCAAATCATGTATTCATTTGTATTATTAAATAAAGCCTAACAGAGTTGTACACCCAGCAGAGCAGAAGGGATGCACAAAGGATCATGGGTTCCCGGCATTCCCTGCTCCCTCTTGGAAAGCCGCTGACTCACTCCCCGAGCAATCAGCGTTGTGTGCCATTACAAATGGGGTGGTTAATAGGCCTGCATCCATTATCATTAGTGCATCTCAGCACGCAGGTACATGATGGGTCCTGCCAGCGCATTTGCTCCAGCTCACTGAGCCAGGGGCCATGCTCCATTGCAAATGAGGATGAGGAACACCTGCTCCAGGGTTTTTCGGCAGACCGGAGTCATCCTTCACATCTCATGCAACACTTGTTCTGTCAGAATGCAATGCTGGCACCGGCCGGAGCGGTGGTGTGCCAGGCGTCCGACTAAAGATTATAGACTTCCCTGTGGTCTTCTGCTGAAGTTCAGCTTTGAATTTTTTTCAAAGAAACCCTTTAAAAATTTATCAATTTCGTATTAGGCATTCAGTCATTATGTTAAGGGTTTAAAAATAAAGATAAAAAAAAACTTTGCTTCAGAAATTAACTTTTTTTTTGGCAATTAGAATGGGTGCATAAAATATTTATTGAGTCTGATAATTTTATTCACAGTGCTGAGTGCTGGCTGGTTTGATATGTTTTCTGAGAGAGATTTTATTTTTGGAAAATAAGCCTCTTGTTTGTTTTTTGTTGTTTGTTTGTTTTTCTTTTTTCTGGCCTTCTACAGCTATTCGTGTTTGTGGGATTTTCATTTTAATTGTCTGCACCGTGTGACCTGAGATATGATATTGGACACTAACAGAAAAGGGGAAAATATTAGAAAATATTGCCTTCTCAAGGCGCATGTCTTTCCATCCAGAAGCCTCTGCTCTGGCTGCCCTCCAGAGCCAGGACAAAGGCTTTCCTCATCCTACTCCAAAAGGCACAAAGCTGTTGCCAGCCCCAGGCCAAGCTTGTTTTAGGCACCGCAAACCAAAATTAAGGGAGGAAAAATGGTTGCAATTTGAAGAAGCAGCTCTTGAGGTTTGCAAATTTACAGTGAAGAACATGGTGAATGTGGCAGTGCTGCAGCCTGTCCCTCTCGTCTCTTTGTCTTTTATAACAGAGATATCATGGGCAGCCCCCAAAAGCTTCTCAGTTCCCAGAAACACAGGGCAGAGGCAGAGGTTGGCACCTTGGGCAGCTCTGTCACCCATCCTGCAAGCAGGACCTGTTGGAGGGCACATGCTGTCATGCTTATGCGTGTCCCCATCTGGTGCATCTCTCTCCTGGGAAGAGCTCTCCAGATCACACCTTGTGGAAGGCACCTCATGTCCTCCATCAGTTTCCCTGATGGATAATGCAACATATTCTTCATGAGACAAGGCTTGGGCTGAACAGGAGCAGAAGGACAGTCACTGCCACTTCACATGCCACCGGCAATGATGCAACGCTGACGTGCCCTTATTGACTGCTGTCATCTTTGTCTCCCAGGCAAGCAGAAGGAACAGGAATCAGCTGCTGCTCCATTCCCAAAGCGCAGGTGAGCAGACTTAACTCTGGACTTGGAATAAGGAGATAACTAAGAAATTTCAGCTTGCTTTTCTTGCTTTGCTTTTTTTTCAAGTGACTCCTGTTCCCTCTCCCCAGTTCTCCCTTCCACACTGAAGAGGATTTTGTTTCTGCTTTCAGAGTCTTAAAGAAAATAACAGCTGCTTTACTTCAACAGGAAGCCTTGTCTGGTGGAATATAGGTTTCCACAGTGATACAATTAGGCTGGAGGTTAGAGGTGTGCTGCTCTGCTTCTCTGCCAGGAAAGCGGAGTCCTCAGTTTGATCAGTAAACATTTAATCTTTGTACCTTGGGATCCAAAGTCTTGTCTTTGCTTTATAATCAGGCACTACCGAAAAAGGACTCCCAGGATCCATCCTTTTAGCCATTATGAACTTTAACATCCAAATGAAATCTTGGATTCTTATTCCTCAAGGTCTGTCTCAAGTTTGAGTTCCTTGGTCACTCCCACTAGAGGGAATCTGTCATCATGCCTTATTTTGTGTTTGTTGTTTTTCTTTTTTTCTCTATTCTTGCCGTTCTCTGGACTTGTCTTTCCTTATTAGACTGGTATGAGCTATGGGGATGATTGAACTAGCCCTGTCTTTCCGTCAGCTCTTTCCTGGTGGGACTTGAGCTTACATGTGTACAGGCTGTGTAGAAGGTGAGTCGTTTCCAGACTGATCTGTTAGATTAATGGCTTAGTCAATTTAAGAACTTAGTCTCGGGATCATAATGATAAATGTTTCTCTGCTGGTCTTTCACCCATCCTTCCTTCCAGCTTCAAGATATGTGCTGAAAAATATCCCTGTCTGGTACCACCACCCATGTGTGTAGCTCTGCCTAGTCAATATGAAACAAGAGTCACCTCAACCAGTAATGAGAAACACTGTCCTGTGCAATGGGATCTGCATGGCCCATGTGGTAGGGGAATAGAGGCTGCCTTTGATAATCTGGATGAGGAAAGGAGACAAGAAAGCTTTTCCTTTTGGGACTCTGAATCTCATGCTGTACTAATCAGTCCAAATACTTATGGAGATGCCACACCGAAGTTGTCACCATCTTCCTGATCAAACTTGGTGTATGGAGGTTGTCACCTCTGTGGCAATAATTCAGGTCTTCACTAGTTGTAGATCATCTTATTTCCAGGTTCGTAAGTCTAAGACAGTTCATAGGAATGTCCCCAAGATAGATTTAAAAGGGAGTTAAAAATATAAGATACCTGGACAAAATGAACCATTTAATAGGTCCAAGACTCTGCTGGGGGCTTTGCCACCATGCTTAAGTACTGAAGATTTTTTTATGGTTTGGTGAAACAAGAATGTTGCAAGAAGCCCTGTTGTGAATACAAGGGGCTAGAGAATTGTGCTAAACCTCTGATACACCTATGTGTTTTCATATTCTTCATTTTATTAAATATAAATATTCTTACTTTCTTCTTTTATTATTGTGGATAGAGCTTCATGGAACAGGCTGCCCAGGGCAGTGATGGAGTCTCCATCCCTGGAGGGAAAGAAAATATGTATAGATGTGGTGCTGAGGGACATGGTTTAGCGGTGGACTTGGCAGTGCTGAGTTAATGTTTGCTCCTGATGATCTTAAAGGTATTTTCTAACTTAAATGATTCTATGATTCTGTAATCCTCCCAGCACAGAAGAGTCACTTCAGAAGGTGTTTAGGGCTGTGCCACAGTGAATGGCCTTTGATTGCCAATGGGGATGTCCCTGCCTTCCCCAGGGGATCATGGGCTGGTCACTGATGATTCGGTGTCAATGCATATAAAAATAGTTTCATATCACTTTGTGTAAATTTTAGGAGGAGAATTAAAAATCTTCATCATTTGAAATGTATTTATGACACTTTTTTTGATCTCTAATATAGTTCAGCAAGACTGAAGAGGAAAAAGCCAGTCCGATGAGGTCAGAATGGCAGTTCATCTATCTCTCGTGGGCAGTGGTGGGATCTGCAATGGGCACTTAAGGAAGAGCATGAAAAGAGAGCACATATGAAGTAATCTTGCACATTGCAATGAGTGGCTTTGGAAGCAAAAGCCTTTTGCGTTTAATAGACACACATTAGCATTTACCCTTGTTTAAGGTGTATTTCTAGATCTGTGCCTTTTGGAGTATTAGGCTTTGCTCATGTACTGTAAACACCTTTATTCTAATTTCCATCCATCCACCAAGAGCTGCTCAAAGTTGATGTTGCTGTAACACTGGAGAAAGAGGTTCTAGAAATGCCCGCTTATTCAGGACTGAAGAGCCTGAGGGAACGCTGTTCAGAGGGGTGACAATAATGGAGAAGGCGACGGTGTATGGTTGATGTAGACTAGATATGAGGATATTTTACTTCGAAGTATAAGCAAGAAAATTAGATTTGGGTTTGGACTTTTCAAGGAGGAACCGCAGGACAATGCCTGGAAGGCTCCAGTGGAAGAAATCCCTTGGGATCCAGTGGGGTCTGTATACTCCAGTGCATCTGCCAGGCTGGATTTGGGAGAAGGTAATGAAGAAGAGCCATGATAATATCCTGGGCATGATTAAAAATTCTTGGTTTTCTTCTGTCACAACAGCAACAAACAATATCTTCCCTTTTTCCTCTTCACAGGGCGTGCTGGAGGCCTACTGGGAGATGTCTATCATGTACTGTAGGGAAGAGCTCCAGAAGGAGACATGGAATATGGCAGCTATTGGCTTGGAGTGCATGAAGGCAGCCATGCAGCCACGGTGCTCGGTGAGTTTCTTACGCAGAACCCACCCAACTCCAGGTGTAGGTACTACTTTGGTCCCCACCAGCTTAAAAGGCATCCCTTTACTTTCCTGTGTGCTCAGATGATGCCTTCTAAATGGCTTTTGGTGTAAGGCACTGAGACAAATAAAGAGGAGACAAACTGAGAAAACATGTTGCCAGGGGTTCAGTTTTTCCAAATGTGTGTCTTGATGGATTTTACGTAAAGGAAGAGGAAGGAGAGATGAAGATCTGCAGCAGTACTGGCTTGCTTAGGGCAAACACTGTGAGAAGCACTGCTTTAGAATTTACTCCAGGTCTGAACTGTTTTTTTCTGTCTAGATGAAATGCAACCTGTTAATTCAACTATCGACTTTTGTCTGATGCTAAGGAGCGCAAAGTTAATTCTGTAAGATGAAAAATGAAAAGTTCATAGATCTTTAAACGATATCAGATTTGCTCAAGTCTGCTTTTAAGCGTAGCCTTGAAGCTCAGGGTACATGTACGTGCTTTGCTGATTATGAATAAGATCCAGTATGTGTTTGTAAAAGCACAGCTTCATCGGTACATCAAGCAAGCCAACAAAACCTCATCTTCCATGTACTTTAAATACATAGATATTGCTGTATCTATCTGCTAACTAGAGAAACAACTGAATCTAATTTGGTTGTTGAGAGTTTATGTAATTTCTAACCTCATTTTCTTGCATTATGTTGTGGTCTTGACCTGCGATGACCTGGTATTTTAGCCCAGCCATGGACTGCCTGCATGCAGACCTTGCCATTTGTGCCAGGGAGCACGAGTGAGTCTGGAATGTGACAAGCAGATACCCGTCCCAACGTTGAAATCAACCCTCGGGAGGTGAAATGCTTGTGCATTAACCCACTTTGCTACCCAGCCTTGTACTGATACATTTTTAAAGCACTGGGGTTTGTTTTTTTTTTAATTTGAAAAGAAGAAAATCATCCTATATTTGGAAAAAAAAATTAAAACATCACGCAACAAACTGGATGGTACTGACAGAACGTAAAATACAAAGAGAAGTTGACATATCCATATTTATGAAGATGCTGAGTGGGCTGGAGCATCTCAGTGATGCAGACAGGCTGGGAGCCCTGGAGCTGTTGAGCTGGAGAAGAGCGGGCTTAGACGGGTTCTTCTCACTGCTTAGCAATATCTGCAGGGTGGGGGTCAAGAGGATGTGGCCAGACTCTTGTCAGTGGTGCTCAATGACAGGACAAGGGGCAAGAGGCACCAGCTGGAACCCAGGAGGTTCCATCTGAGCAGGAGGAGAAACTTGTTTGGTGTGAGGGTGTCGGAGCCTGGCCCAGGCTGCCCGAGAGGTTGTGGAGTCTCCTTCTCTGGAGAGATTCCAAAGGCGCCTGGGTGCAATCCTGGGCACCCTGCCCTGGGTGACCCTACTTTAGCAAGGGGATTGGATGAGATGATCTCCAGAGGTCCCTTCCAACCCCTACCATTCTGTGAATAGATGATTCTTAGAAGCTAATCTGGCCTTAAAATGGTTTGTTTGACATCCCTCTAACACTGACACTTGTCTGATGCACCAGCCTCCTTGTCTGGCTGTCGGGAAGCTGCTGCGGCGCTGGAGGGGATGGCCTTGCCCCAGCTTCATCTGATGGTTCGGCTTAGCAGCACGTGGCCACATTCATATCTTCTTGATTGTGGGTGCTCTTGGGTCACGCACAGAGAGGAGACCTGCAAGGTGTCCTCCTTGGCTGTGGTTTCTGCCTCTGCAGCTGGAAAAATCGCTCTGTCTGTCCCTGGCTTGAGAAAGGGAGCATGTGATGGACAGCAGAGGAAAAAGGAGAGGCAGGAGGAGGGATGGGAAGCAGCAGGGCATGCTCGGAGGTGGAAACGGAGGAGAAAAATGCTCAGGATCTCTGCCAAACAAAGCTGTAAGCTTGCTTAGGTCCTGCTGGCTCAAGCTCAGAATAGCAAAGGTTAGTTAAGAGAAATCTTCCCAGTATCAGTCGTTAAGATTTTGCAGCTCTGGGCACTGCACACAGCTGGTTTTATGTGGCTGGCAGCATCTCTGAGGGCTGCATTGTTTTGACCAGCATCAAGTGAAGTAGCTCATCTTCTCCTTCCACCCAACTTCAAAGGTGCCAGTGGTGTCTTTTACGGTTTTCTTCCATCCGTTCCTCCAGCAGCAAGAAACCAGGCAGCCACAATGAGCTACCTGGATGAAGTTCCCTTCCGGACGGCCACTTGCCTCAGCAGAGATTCAGGAGAAGAAACCACTTTAATCACAGCTCCAACCATCGAGCTCCCCGACTGCGCTGACATCCTCATGAGCACCATGGTGAGTCGAGATGGTTTGTGATGGGTGGGAGTGAGGAAGGGCTTGGTTTATTCTTTAATCTCATCCAGGCAGGAGCATTGGGTCTTTCTGGGATAGGAGAACAGACTTCAGGGTCTGCTCTGGGATTGTGTTCTACTCTGTAGTCATCACCATGTGATGTATTAATATTTATGAAATATTTTTAAATAAATCTAACAGAAATATAAGCAGGCAACACTACCATATATGCGATATGTGTATATATATTCATATAAAAATAGCTATGGCACTTTGTGATCTTCCACATTACTCAGTCCTAAACTGCTTTTTGAATCTACACCTACTGCTGTAAGAGTTTTGCTGTTAATTTTAAACCCCAGCACCACAATTCAGAGGAGCTTTCTGTGCTCTGGAAGGGGTAAGAGGCCTGTCCCTCCACAATTGCACTGATGGTGTGGAGCTGGCACTCCCGGCTTATGGGTGGTTCTAGCACAGCTCTGATCGAAGACGATTTCAAGAATATTTGGTGTGTTTAGCCCAAAGTAGTCTCAGCCGTAGATGTGGTTGGTGCACTTCACGGGAGGAAGGTGATCTGGAAGATCCCAAACAGCCTCTGCTCGCTCCTGGTGATGGGTGAACCCCACATCTGGCTTTTTGCTAGCTCAGCCTTGCTCGTCCCTTCACCTAAAAATGACACATCCCAAATGCATAGAGCAGTCCTGAGGAGAAAGCCTTGGGGGTGCTGGTTGACAAAATGCTCAACATGAGCCAGCAATGCACAAGTGCAGCCCAGAAAGTCCCAATGGTATCCTGGGCTGCATCGAAAGTGTGGCAGCAGGTCAAGGGAGAGGATTCTCTCCCTCTACTCCACTCTGGTGACACCCCACCTGGAGTACTGCATCCAGCTCTGGAGCCTCCAGTACAAGAGGGACATGCACCTGTTGGAGCAGGTCCAGAGGAGGCCACAAAGATGATCTAAGAGCTGGAACCCCTCTCCTACAAGGCCAGGCTGAGAGAGTTGAGGTTGTTCAACCTGGAGAAGAGAAGGCTTTGGGGAGACCTTATTGCGGCCTTCTAGTATCTGAAGGGGGCCTGCAAGAAAGTTGGGGAGGGACTTTTTACAAGGGCTTGTAGTGACAGGACAAGAGGTAACAGGTTCAAACAGGAAGAGGGGAGATTTAGATTAGAAATTAGGGAGAAGTTTCTCATTCTGAGAGTGGTGAGATGCTGGCACAGGTTGCCCAGGGAAGCTGTGGATGCTCCATCCCTGGATGTGTTCAATACCAGGTTGGATGGGGCTTTGAGCAACCTGGTCTAGTGGGAGGTGTCCCTGCCCATGGCAGGGGGGTTGGAACGCAAACCATTCTATGATTCTAACTCTACAAGATGTGTTTAACATGAGCCATGTTGTTAATTTTAAGCAATTTCTCCAAAGGAAATTTGAACGCACCTGAGTAGAGGTAGGTGATGCTCTGCATCCCCATGGACCAGCTGAAGTGGTCCACCACCCCATCCTATCCCACAAAAACCCCAGTCCCAGGTTTCTCCCTTGCTGGGGACACGTTGGTGCTCTCCACTGAGGCTGAGTGATTGCGCTGGTGGTCCAGGCTGCTCCTTGTTGAGGCACGTGGTGGTGTTTTCCTGGGGAAGGCTGGTTTGGGTCCACTGCTGACAAGTGGCAGGGAGCAGTAAAAACAGCATTCCTGGGCTGTGAATGTACTCGCCTGCCCGTCCCGAGGAGACCTTGTTTGGAGAGCTCTGGATCAGGCAGGGCTGGTTTGTTCCAGGAAAACCCTCAGATTTCAGTCTCAAACACGTTTATATTTTAAGCCAGACTGTGTGGAAATGATGACTCTGTTCGGGGACTGTCTGAGCCTCTGGCGCCACTAGAGGTTCCTGTGGCTGGTCCTGCCGCTGCCCAAGGTGGCATCTACCCCCTTGGTGGCTTCTGCACCTCTATGCCAGAGGTGGCTCTGCCACGTGCACCTAAAGGGTGCTGTCCCCTTCCACAGCAGCCAAACTGACACAAAAACCTCCAAGCAGAAGATACCTCTCAAGATACAACTCAAAGTAGTAGTAACTTCATAGCCAGGGTTTTTTCAAGTACAAATATGGGGACTCCTTGTAGGGATCATAGAATTGTTCTAGTTGGAAGAGACCTTTAAGATTGAGTCCAACCGTTATCCCAGCGCTGCTAGGTCGCCACTAAACCACGTCCCTCAGCACCACATCTCCACAGCTTTGAAACCCTTCCAGGGATGGGGACTCCACCACTGTCTTGCCCAGCCTGGGACAGGCCTGCCTTGACAACCCTTTCAGGGAAGAAATGGTTCCTAATATCCAACCTGAACATCTCCTGGCACAATTTGAGGCTGTTTCTTCTGGTCCTGTTGCATGTTCCTTGGGATAAGAGCCCGCCCCCACCTGGCTCCAACCTCCTTTCAGGGAGTTGTTGAGAGCCAGAAGGTCTCCCCTGAGCCTCCTTATTTCCAGGCTTGACTACCCCAGGTCCCTCAGTCACTCCTCACCAGCCTTGTGCTCTAGAGCCTTCCCCACCTTTGTCCTTCTCTGGACACACCTCAACATCCTTCTTGGAGTGAGGGGCCCAAAACTGAACCCAGGATTCAAGGTGCGGCCCCCCCAGTTTGAGTACAGGCGGATGATCACGTCAGGAGTTGAGGCTGGCACTGATCAATCCCGCAGCCCTCTGCCTGCTGCCAGCCCTGATGTTCAGGGAAGCAGGAGCCAATACGGGACGGATGCAGCCCTTCAGGTGCCCTTATGAAGTGCATGGTTCTCTTTATGCCACCTGGTCTGGTTTGCGATGCCCTCACCAGCTTCTTCTTGCTCTTCCACAGCACGACTTCTCCCTGGAAAGAAAAGTGCTTTACTGGGTCGAGGTGGCCTCTCAGCAGCAAACCTCCCGCCATCGGGTCACCTCCGAAGTTGTCCCCACGGCTCCACCGTGCTGGCTGCTGCTGGTGGACCCCACCGACAGCTCGGGGAGCAGAGCGCGGGACGGGGCTGTGCGGCGCTGTGTCAGCCTGAGCGCTGCCGACGACAGCTACGGGCACAGCAAGGGCAGAGCCGCCTTGTCCGACACCGAGAGCGAGACCTGGCACTCCGAGGAGGAGGAGTACTCGGAGGATGATGAGTACTCCTCGACCTCCTGGGAAGAGAACGACAAGGATGAAAAGGGTTCCAGGAGGAGAAGCACTGGGAGAGGCGTGGCTCCACATCCTAGCTTTTACCTGAATCGGCCAAAGACATCGCCTGGCTTGCTGGAGCCCTCGCCGGAGAACAACGGCTGCAACCCCACCAGCCCGGACCCAAGCAAGCAGAGAAGATCCATGGTAATATTTAACAACATGAAGAACGAGCTGGAAGCGGCTAGGAGGAAGCTGGCCGCTTTGGTGCATCCTTTGAACCGATCCACCACAGAGAGCAGAGATGTCCCACTGCCACGGCCGCTCCCCCCACACCCCCACACCAGCCGCAGCGTCAAATGCCGGCCAGCCCCGGACGTGTCCCACCTGGGGACCTTGGTGCCAGCTCCTCCATCCAGGACCGCGCCGATGCCCCCCATCAAACAGCACAAGCCCACGGTGCCGGTGAGATGTTTTCTTCTGGTAGCTTGTTGCTGAGACAGAAGGGAGGTGGGGGCATCAAATCAGTCCCGTTTGCTGGGTCTGGCCAGCGAAATGGAACTTGGGAACGCTGAGCCCATGAGAAATTGCTGATGAGTTTTCATAAAAAGTGAAGAAAGGGGATTTTTTGCTAGGGTTTAAAGGGAAGCTTCCTGGGAGGACGTTCCTAACTAAAACGTCCCTGTTATTCCTGACAAGCAAGGCATCTTACTTGATTTTTCAGTTGGGACACTTAAAAAACCAAGTGAAGTAAGATTTTTTTCCCCTCTTTCTTCTCAATTTTTCTCCCTCTAAGATCTGAACAGGGTTTATGGGGAGATGGCCCTTACAGCCATCGCAGCTGCTCCTCCTGGGAGCCCCAGAGGAGAAGTGAGGGCTTGAACGGAGACAAATCTGAGGTGTTCCTGTGTCCCCTTTGCCCTGGGTCTCCCTCATTACCTGTCCCCATGCTCACTGTCCTCCTCCACCCTGTTTTATAGATGGGAAAGGCCATTCCACCTGACTCCTCTTGCAATATTGGAGTCCTTCTCTGTGGCAATGGCTGTCTGTCTTTTCTTAAAAGTAGGAAAATTTGGACTTTATAGTTCTACTGGAAATACAGACTATCTAATGCTAGAGACAGTGATGTGATGGAGTAAATAGTGATTTGTCACCTTAAAGCTGTGTTTTTTAAGAAATCACATCTTATCCAGCTACTGGAGAGGTTCAGGAGATGAGTTCCTGAAAACCCGCAGTTAAAACCATCGGACACATGAAATGCTGGATTATTTATATGTAGTTGCATTATATGTAGGGTAACTAAGGAAAGAGTAAATGCCTGTGTGTGTTTATTGCCCTCCCTGCTCGGCTGCTGTTCCATGAGCATCCTGCTGAGAGCTTGAAGCCTCAGCCCCAGGCAGGCATGTGCATGTGCAGGGTCATTTCTGGGGGTGGTTCTGTGACAGAAACCTAAATCCATCTGATAAACATCCCGGGCATAAACAGGGCATCAGGGGAGCATCCTCCTGCCCGGGCTGCTGTCTGCAGGCAGCGCCGCCTCTTGCTTGGCCTTCAGGGACAAGCGTGGCATCTATTGCTGGAGGGATGACCAGGATTCCCAGGGAAAGGAAGCAGCTTTTGCTCGCTTTGCCCCATGAACCCTTCTGAGCGCTGCTTTCTCTCATCTGTATCTGTAGCTGAGCCTGGATTTAATTAAGTCCAGTCTCCTTTGATGCCCAGGGGGGTTTGTTCCATGTTTGGGAATTTTCCTCTTCTGGAGAGAGCGTTCAAAAGCATCTCTTCAGCCTGGGTTGTTTAATATCGTAAGCTGGAGCAAGGAGACCATCTGCTGTTTTATTTCTTGCAGTCCCTCAGCCCCTACGCCTGCCTCCCCCCTGCCTCCACGCCTGCGCGACCTCTCAGTTCCCACCGATCCCAGCCGGATTCGGCAGCTGACCTGCTCTCAGCGCTGAGCCAAGAGGAGCGAGACCTCATTGAGCCCGTTATAGCCTTGGGCTACCCTACCCGCAAAGCCATCCTCACCCTCCAGAAGACGGGAAGGCAAAGCTTAAGTCAGGTTGGTGGAGCTGGCATGGCGCCGCGGAAAGCTTTTGGTAAAGAAAAACTTGGTTTTCCTGGAGAAAGGGATGGCTGTCTTCCTTGGGATGGACTTGGGCTTCCCACTTTGGTATCAGTCCTCAGCTGACAGGTTTTTCCATGAGATCACATGTTTGCTGTAATGAAATAGCAATGAGTTGCCCTCAGCTTTTCAGCGAGTAACAACGGCCGGGTAACATTATCTGTTCCATCTGCTGTATGGAGCGTGGTGTCCTTTTGAAGTACCAATTTTGCCCCCGTATATGGAAACTTCTTGCACATCATTTTTCCTTGGCTGTTAGATTCGTATGATTATTGCCATGGCTCATCCTGTCAGAGCGGGACTGTACGAATACCTCAGAGATTTGTCTGGGCTCTCTCCAAAACACAAGCTCCCCATGTTGGAGCAACCAGGGAGTCCATGTGAGCCTTGCAGCTGTGTTCCAGAGCTCTTTTCCTGAGGAACCCCCTCTAATAACCTGGGATTTATTGGAGATAGTTAACATACAACCTCTTCCTACCCCTGCTGTCTGGGTACCTCACAGCCCGCTGTGCTGCATCCCGATCCCTGAGGTCTCTGCTGCTCCAGACGAACCCTGCGTGCTCCAGGTGGGCTTGGAGCATCCATGTCATGAGGGATGCTGCTGACTCTGGCTTGGCGAGTTTGGAGCTGGACCTTCTCACCCCAGAGGAGGATTAATAGGGTTCAGTTATCCAGGTAGCTCTGGTAGAGAGAGAAGGGACTTCCTCACAGCTTAGCAAGGGGGGTGTCCATGGGGCTGGCATTCCAGGGAGTAGGAGCAGACCCCAGGCAGAGGTGTGAGCAGGCACAGCACCGAGCAGCCACTGTCGGGTGCCAGTGTCCTTCCTGTGCTCCCGGGGAGCTGCCTGTGCTGCGTGGGCCAGCTCTTACCCATCTGGTCGGTGCACGAAGCTGCTCTGAGGCTGAGTCATTCTGCAGCTTCTGGCTCCTTCCTGAGTCACCCCTGGCTGGACCAGCCTCCCCAGACCCTCGCTGGTGTTTCAGGCGAGCATCGCTGCAAGCCGAGGCAGGAAGGGAAGCTTTAGTTCTTCGATTCATAAAGGTTTCATCGAGGCAGAGGGAGATGGGCAGAGCCCAGCCGATGTTCTTTATGTGCAAGGATGTCTTGTAGCAACTGCTGTCTCAAGGAACAGCACATCTTGGTAAGGATGGAAATGGGTGCAGTCTGCTCCCATCTGTGTAAACGCAGGGACTTCCATCCTCTTGGAGGGGTGATTAAAGCACCAAAATACAAGGTCTGCCTTATATCCTGTGCCTCCTTCACCAGCAGTTCCCCATCTTTCCCATTTATGCCCAAGATAAAACATAAAGCCTAGCCCTTCGTGCGTCTCTTACAAGTACAGAACAACCAAATTAGGCTAAACCTTCCTGGAAAATTCTTTCAACTCAAGTTAAAAACAAGAGCTGTGGGTGCTTTTCATTGCTCGCTGGTGTCACGCGGGGTTTCTGTGTGACGATGACAGCTTCAGCAGTGAAGATTGATTGTGGTACCAGATGGTAGACAAAAATTGCTCCATTTCTTTGCAGTGTCAAGTCAAACCGGCAGAGCCCACCCTGGTGGAGAAGGCAAGTCTGCTGCCTTATGGAGGTGATACCTTCTCAATTTTGGTGGAAGAGCCTCTTTAAAAGGCTCAAGCAGGGTCAGTTGCCCCAACACACCAGAGATTCATCATCTAGGATGTCACAGCCAAGGGCTAAACCAAAAATGCATCGTTGCATTTTGATTGAAGGTCATTCATCCATTAGAAATGCATCATTGATCCCTGGAGCTCTCAGTGTAGGTGCGAGCTGAGACATGGCAGAGGGCTGCAGCTGGTCAGCATCCATCTCCCCAAACAGCTGTAAGCATGGGGTTCAGAGCAGGGTGTTCTCCATGGGGGACAGCCCACTGTGCCAGCCACCTTCTGGCCATGCACCAGTAGGGAGCCTCTTCCTATGGGCTCTTGGACTCTTGTGAAGTCAATAACACAGCAAAAGATCTGCTCGGCTCTGCTTCCATAACGTGCTCCTGCCCCTTTCCACCTCCAAAAGAACTTCCTGTCTTTCCCCAAGTGACAACACAGATCTTCAGCGCTTCCTACAAGCCTTGCATCAGTCATCCCCAGCAGCGGTTTGTGCATCTCTGTCTTGAGCTCTGCTGCAAGGCTGGGGAGATGTTTATCCTGTTCCTCCACGATGAAATCCCCATTTGAGTCTTTAGTGGTGCTTGCTCATGGTTTTCTTCATGCTAGCAGCTTATAGTCTGTGGTCCAGGTGGGCCAGTGAAATGGTTGGTGGTAGGGCTTTGCTCTTCTTAAGCAGTTGTTGGAGCACCTGAAGTGGGGACCTCATGGGGATGGGCCTTTCCGATGGACATCAGATAAAAATCATTGAGTTGACAACAGCACCAATTTCATGCTGAGCTTGAACAGACTGCCAGGACTGTCTGTCTGCCTCATTTTTTATTTCATAAGCCACTCCTTAAGGCTGACATTTCTTAAAATCCTTACTCTGCTGTTCAGCCAAACTAGATCAACTCAACATTTGAGGGATGTTTTTGGACTTTTTGTGTATTTTACCGTTTTTTACTGAATCCTTCTCCTTGGCTACGGTGGTGCTGGGGAGGGTGGAGGTCTTTGCACTGATGGAGCTGGGGAGATATGAATCAGCTTCTCCTTGGATGAAGAAGGCACGGCTTCGGGGAGACCTGTGGGATGGTTTTATTCCCCCTGCTATTCTATAGCTCTTTTATTATTGTCTGTCCCATATGTTTTTGGACAGTGAATGATTCTTGTGGTATTTAAAAGATACCACTGGGAATGGTGCTGTCAGCACTCCAAGAACAATGACGAGAGCCAAAAATAACTGTTTACTTTCAGTAATGACAGCACACGGGTCTCCCCTGGGGTGGGTTTTGTGCTTGGACCCTGGAGTGAACCCGTGGGTGCCTGAACCTCAGCACATCAAAGGGATGCTGGGTCAGCCGAGGGCAGACATCTCACCGGGACAGGCTCTGCTTCACCCTGCAGCCTGGAGGCCATCGCTTTGTGTCTCAGATGGTTCAGATGTTTGATTTGCTCCTTGTCCTCCTTCCTCCTTGTTCCTCTTTCTACGCTGGGAGGGTGGGAGGGGCTGAGATGGTGTCTTCTGGTGGGAGTCCTGCTGGCAGACAGACTGCCATGGCTTGAGCATCAGACAGGAGCTGACAGGATGGTGGTGGCCACGGTTCTCCCAGTGAATGTGTCCCTGTGAGGTGGCAAGGCGGGCTCCTGAATGTCTCCCTGTGTCTGCGAGGTTGGATTAACCCCAGTTGTCTCCTTCTGCAGTTCCTGAGCTACCTGGGTGCCTGTGACCGGCTGCTGAAGCAGGGCTATGAGGAAGGGCAGGTGGAGGAGGCCATGGAAATGTTCCAGTACTCGGAGAAAAAGGTCAGAGCGGGGCGGCAGAGCCCATCCCTTTGTGCTGCATCCTCCAGCTCGCTTTTCCAGCAGGCTTCACACTCCCTTCCACCTCCACCACCCCTCCCAACAAGTCCAACCCATTGCCCTGCGAGCAGTCAGCCCATGCTCATGGCAGACCCTTGGGCCAGATCTCCATAAGGACCCCCCAGGGAAGGACACCCGCTCCATCGCTCTTCTCCATCCATCCTGTCACCTCGCTGGGCAAGCATGATGCTCACTCAGCCCCTGCACAGGGAATCCCCCTCCCCGAGCCCACCAGCACTGCTCGCTGCCTCCCTCCCGGCTCCCCCTTTGCACTCACCCCCCTGGGAGAAGAACCGTGGTGGCACACCATTGATCTCCATCATCAGTCTCCTTCTGGGGATAACGAAGAGCCTGGGGGGGGTGGAACTGCCTGAAATCTGGGCTGGTGGTGTTTGCGGTGATGCCGGTGGCAGGAAGGAATGCCAGGCTCACCGCTCCTTCGGGCTGTGGCAGCGGGAGGGTGCCTGGGTCTTGGTGTCAGGCAGGGGGTTAATGATTGAGGACATGGCTCTGGGAGATGTTGTGGTGCTGGGGCCCAGCGTGAGCAAGGGGGGAAGCAGGACAAATTAGTTCCAGCTTGCACTCACCGCCTCTCCACGGTCTCTTTGTAACGCAGGCAAACACTTGCATGGATTTCATATTAAATTTTACAAGTGAAGCTAGAGGCTGAGTTTATTAAATATTTCTTATTTTAACAGTTGATGTAAAGCACGCTTTTAAACGCTGGCAGTGGTATGTGTGTCCTCGCTGTGCTGTTGGCGTGCCCTTCAGCGGTAATACAACCCGGCCAGGTCGTCTGGCAGCAGCCTCGTCACCCAATGCTCTTTCTGCTACATCGATACGATAAATCCACCCTTAAAACCAGCGATAACATCACTCCTTTCTCTTCCTTCTTCCTCCAGGCAGCTGAATTCCTGCATTTGTTAGCTCAGTTTAATGATATGGGTTTCCAGCAGAATGAAATCAAAGAAGTTCTTTTGCTTTGTGGGAATCAGAGGGAGAAGGCGCTGGAAGAGCTCGTGATGAAAGCCCATTGAGCAGCATCCTGGACCCCAGTCACAGCTTCCCCTCTCCAGACCAGGCCACCAAAAGACCCGGGTGGGCTCACACACGCTTACCCTTCTGCTGCTCCATCCCCACCCCAAGCAGCACGGTGGGGGCACCAACCTTCAAAGCACCAGCTTGCTGTCTCCTACCATTTTGTGGACATCCATCACAAGTGGGTTCGTCACTGCACTAAGGCAAAGGCTTTATAGCAGGAGTGTTTATCTCCACCCACTCATCTCCACCCGCGACCATCTCAGCTCTTCAGATTAGATGCAGCAAGATCCAGACCGCCTTCGGCTTTGATTCTGCAAGACCCAGACCGCTGTTTTCTCCCCCCGTCCGGGGTTATGGGTGCTGTGCTTTCATCTCCAATCACATGCAGATTCTTGAAAGGTTATATAAATCAACAGGAGAAATTGTTTTCGTAAAAACTGAAGGCTCCTGCAGAAACATTTGTTGGTCCTTGCTTGGGAAGAGTCTCAGCTGACTTAGTTATGGTTGAATATTGTAATTGAAATCCAATCTGATCACATTAGTTTCTTTTAAACCACAGACTTGAGAAAAACAGACAATTCCATGAGGGTAAGGAAAGAAAACAGGCCACCCTTGCTCTGGAAAGACATGAATTTTATCCGCTGCAATGAAAAACCACTTATACAAAGGTTTGTGCTTGGGGAAATGAGTGAAATCAGAACAGAGGGACGGGGAACGGCTGGGCTGCCCTTGTGCTCTGCCCAAATCAGGAACGTTCAGGGGATGCTTCCCTAAACTATGGAGACAGTGGCCTCAAATGAAGTTAAGTATATGTCAGGAGCAGGAAGATCTGGATGCCCAGGGGAGTTTTTATCTGTACCTGGAGGACAGAATGGGGGATTCAGATCACCTGGCGGGATGTGTCTCCTGGCTTGGCAGTGGAACAGTGACCAGCGTTTTAACATAGAAGTGTTTTATTTTCCTGTGAATTAGATACGGATGTAATTTCTTTGAGTAAAGCTGGTTGGGGGGATTCTTTGCAATGTATTTGTGTCTTTTCCTGCGAAAATACCAACTGGCACAACCTAGCAGAGAAAACCCGTCATTAGTTGCATTAGTGCCATGTTTCCATTGTATCCTTCCAAAGGATCTCCCGGCCCAGCGTACTGCCCTCGAGTTAAACCACCCCATCCCTTCTCCCTCTGTCTCTAGGTAGGTGCCAAGCCCCATCAGGGGGCTGCAGCCGTCCAAGGCTGCTTTCATCCTTGCCCGGATACAACAGGGAGACTTGGCATCCAGGTTTTGGGGGACATGAGCCATCCGTACTCAAGGATGCTTCATACCTGCTCTTCTTTAATGGCATTGAAAAGGAAAATGTGGCACCTTGTACGACCAAGGGCGATACTCATGAGGAGCCCACAGGCTGCTCACGGAACTCCCAGTCCTGTTTTTCCTCCAGCTTTCCCTTGGTTATACAAGCTTTTTTATTTTTGATACGGCCCTTATAAGGCAAGTCCGTTCTACAGGCAGCTTTTCCTTACGTTCATCTTTGCCAAGATGATGTCACCTCAAAAAAAGAAACTTGCAGAAGGTTAAACTGCGATTAGATAGATCACTTTGCCTCAAGCCGTAATCTTCGGCAGAGTAAACACCGTGAAGGCTGGAATGGGAAGAGAGCGGTGCTGTGCCGGTGCCCGCAGCGCGTGGCTTTGAGGGCTGAACGCCGGTGGAGCGAAGCCCGTTGGCAGCGTCGTGTCCTCTCGCTGCGCCCAGGCTGCGCAGCCTCTCGCTCTCCTTAGAGATTTCCTTGGTCCTGGCTCATCAGGTTTTTACCCCGTGCTTGCAGAGGTAAGAACTGTATCTTTTCTCCTCCCTGTGCACCTGAAATTATCTCCTGTTACTTTCTGTATTATGCTATCAATGATCTTAAAGGTCTTTTCCAACCTAAA